>JASDQU011401460.1:0-14955 GCA_032191745.1 Picea mariana | reverse complement strand
AGTTTCTATTCATAGCTTGCTTACTTCAGTTTATATAGATTTCATTTAATTAGTTGTTGGTTAAATTAGATTGTCAATTTACTTTTTAATATCATGCTTTAAATTTATGTTTTTAATTATTTCTTTATTTTAGTTTGAATGGCTAGAATAGACATAGTGTAGTTTTATTTCACGCAATTTCCTTTCATAGATTAAAATGCAATTAAATTCCTTAGTTAGATAATGATGATCTCGTTGTGATGTTGATGGTTTGTACATGAATATGAAGGGTATTTAACATTACTTTTATCATGGCTAAGTTTTCATTGGAAAGTTTACTTCACACCTTTCATTTTTCCATTGAAATTAGTATTGAGCTTATACCATTAGAACTATCCTTTGTTGTCAAATGTCATCGAGATATCATCCGTCACCACCGAAGGCATTCACACAACCACCAGCATTACATTTGAGTGTTTCATAGGTTAAAGTTAGTTTCTTTCTTTCATAAGTTAGAAAATGTAGTTTCTTGTTTTCATAAGTTTCGTTGATAGTCTTTCTTGCTTTAAATAGACTAGATTTCCTTTCATGCATTGCATTGAGCATTTAAATTTCCTTTCACGCAAGAGAAATAGTTTTGCATTAGGCATTTGGTTCACTTGCCTCTTAGGCTAGGTAGTTGTTCAATGAGAAGTCTTTTCTTACTTGTCTTTTGCTTTATGCTTTTGCTTGCTTGTCTATTTGCTTTAATAGGTTAGTTAGGTGTTTTTGCTTGCTTGTCTATTTTCTTTAATAGGTTAGATAGGTGTTTTTTCTGACTTGCTTATTTATTTTCTTTCATAGGGTAGTTTCTCATTGAATGTAGGTTTTCAAGTTAAAGGTATTTTGTTTTCATCATTTTCTTAGTATGCTTAGTAGTTTACCTTTGCTTACTATCATGAACTAGTTTGATTTACATAGAGTTTTCATTCGCTTTCTTAGGAACTATCCATCAGTCCTTGGCCCAAAAGTACTTAGGTTACCTAGTTTCAATTTTCTTAGTAGGGTTTGTTCATTAGATAAGTTTGCTTGAGTAGATTAGCCCTAGATAGTTGATTTCCTTAGTTAGTCTACATTCCTGCCAACCTTCTACCTTTGGCATATATTTTGCTACAACTATAAGTTTACTTACCCTGGGTTGACAATTTAATTGAGGGTAGTTTAGTGTCTTTTTTAGTACATATAAAAACCTAACAACTGTCCATAAACAATCTAAAATGGACTCTTTCTCGTAGATCTGTTCATTGAATCGTTATATGCGAACTTAGCTTGGGATAATCCCATATCCCATTGACTAGGATTCTCTCCACTTAATATTCTTAACAAATTTCCTAGACTCATGTTCACTACTTCTGTCTGATTGTCTATTTGATGATGATATGTTGAACTGTATAACAAATATGAGCCTAAATTTTTCTAGAGTTTCCTTCAAAAATACCCAAGGAATATTGTATCTCATTCTGAAGTAATGCTCCATGGTAATCCATGCGATCTAACCACCTCTTTGAAAAATAATGCAGCTACTTCACTAGCATCACTAGTCTTCTTACATGCTATGAAGTGTGCCATTTTTTAAAATCTATCCACAACTACCATTGTTGAGTCATGTTTTATTTGTTTCATAGGTAATCCTAAGACAAAATCCATATTAATATCCTCCCAAGGTCCTTTGGGTACTAGAAATGGAGTATAGAGTCTCGTGTTCTGAATTTTTCCTTTGGCTAGTTGACATATCCTACAACCTTCAACAAAATTTCAGACATTTTTATTAATGTTGGGCCAAAAATATATCTCCTTTTCCAAGGCTGTGGTTTTATCCAAACCAAAATGTCCTCCTAAACCGCCACTATGCAACTCTTTAATGAGATTCATTTGTATGGAACTTCTGGGAATACACAACTATTGGTTTTTAAACAAAAACTCCTCTTGGATATGGTAGTCTAGATATGGTGTTCTATTGAAACTCCAAGGCTCCTTACACTCCTTCCAAGCTTATGAGAAATTTTCATCTTCTTCATACAATGTCTTTAGACAATTCAGACTTACCACTTGTACTGACATGGTATTGAGTAATATTTTCCTCTGACTTAATGCATCAACTACCTTATTAGAATTCTCGGACCTATGTTTAAGCACAAAAGAATAACTTTGCAAGAATTCTACCCATTTAGTATGCTTTTGATTCAAATTACCTTGGTTGTTAATGTACTGCGAAACTTTGTGATCTGTGAACCAAAAAAACTCCTTCGACAATAGATAATTTTTCCATTTCTTCAAGGCTTGCACAATAGCATAAAATTCTTGATCATAAGCATAGTACTTATTTCTGGACTCATTCAAATTATCGCTGAAAAATGCAATGGGTCTACCTTATTGACTTAGAACAACTCCAATTGTTGTTCCACTAACGTCACAATCAACCTGAAATACTTTATTAAAATATGGTAATGCCAATACTGGTTGTGCTATGACTCTCTTCTTCAATTCTTCAAATGAGTTCTCTATTGCTACAGTCCACTGGAACACTCCTTTATTTATACATTTTGTAATAAGCGCACATGTTTGGCTAAAGTTCCTAATGAATTTTCGGTAGAAGTCTTCCAATCCATGGAAGCTCCTCACATCGAATGTGCATCTTGGTGTTGGCCATTCGATAATAGCCTTCACTTTCCAAGGGTCCATTTTAAGTCCTTCTTTTGAAACCATGAAACCCAGGTACACCGATTCTCGCTTCATGAATGTACACTTCTTTAGTTTTATCAATAGTTTCTCTTCCTTCAAGAACTATAGTACTACCCTCACATGCTCAACATGATATGTTCTACTCTTGCTAAAAATTAGTATATCATCCAAATATATAACCACGAACTTATCCAAAAATGGTTTCAAGACTTTGTTCATCAATCTCATGAACATGTTGGGCGCATTAGTTAACCTGAATGGCATCACTAACCATTCAAATAGTCCATCTTTCGTCTTGGATGCAGTATTCCATTTGTCACCTTCTCTGATTTGAATATGGTGATAACCACACTTCAAATCATTTTTTGTAAAATATTCTGAACCACTCAACAAATCCATAAGGTCATCCATTATGGGAAATGGAAAATGATACATGATAGTGATCTTTTTTATATCACGTGAATTAGTACACATTCACCATTCCCCTATTTTATTGGGCGTCAATACTATTGGTACTGCACAAGGGCTCAAGATCTTACAAATCAACCCTCAGTCAAGCAATTCTTGCACTTGTCGATTCACTTCTTCACTCTTTTATGGAGTCATTTGATAAGGCGCTTTATTTGGTAAACTTGATCCTTGAATAAAATCAATTTTATGTGATATACTATGCAAAGGAGGTAACCATGTGGGTAATTCCTCTTCAACAATTTATATAAAGTCTTCCAACATGCGTTGGATTTCTGTTGGTACAAAAATATCCTTTTCATCCTCTTGAACCTCCTTTGGAAATATAGCTAAACAATACCCATTCTTTTTTTGCTCCTTCGGGAACTGCTTGGCAGAACACAACATAATGTGATTGTTATAGCTATACACATTCTTAATGTTATTGTTGCTATTACTCCCACCATCGTCATGCATTGGTATCAACTTATAACATTTTCCATTTTGAACAAATTCATATGAATTTTCCCTTCCATCATGTAAAACTTTCTGGTCAAATATCCATGGTCTCCCAAGAACAATATGGCATGCATCCATCTCTGCTACATCGCATAACACTTTCTCTTTAAAATCCCCAATATGAAATTTTAACAAACATTGTCCAGTTACAGTCACCTACTAGCCTTTCTGCAACCATGAAACTCGATAAGGATTAGGGTGTGGTTCACATTTCAAATTTAGCTTCGTATTGACCTCAGTAGAAATCAATTTTTTTGTACTTCCTTCGTCAATAATCAAGTTACAACATTTTCCTTAAACTTTGCATATGGTCTTAAACATTATTTTCCTCTGTTCAAGTTATTCTATTAAATTTTGTTCTGGTTTAAGTAAAATTCTTTGAAACATCAAGTTCTCACCTTTTTTCATGTGGAAGCAAAACCACATATTCTCCAACCACCAATGCATCACCTGCCATGGTAACCTATGTTATAGCATCACTTCTTTTAATGGGACCTTTCTTTTCTGGTCATTTTGAGGCTTTGTGACCTTCAACTCCACATCTATAACAAGTAATTACAAACTTTCCCTTTTCTATTATGAATCCTCTACCTCTATCGACTCCATTTCCTTTGGTACTTGGACTATTTGATGAATCCTCTTCTTTTTCATTTGTCTTAGAAGTATTTTCTCTACCTCTTCCTCATCGACCTCTTCCCCTTAACTTATGTTGGGTCTTCCTGTTAACTTTCTCCTCCACCTTCAGGGAAATTTGATAAGCTTTATCCACAGTACGAAAATAATGTGTACTCATTTCATCCAGGATCATATACTTTAATCCATTCATGTATCTAGCCACATGTTGATACTCTGGCTCCTTAATGCCTGATATAAGTGACAACCTGAAAAAATATTTAGTGTATTCATGTACAGAAGTATCCTTTTCCCTCATATTTTGCACTTGTCTACACAAATTCTGTTGATAATCAACGAGAAAAAAATTTTCTTTAATATTACTCACCATCTTCTTCCAAGTATTGATATTTTCCCGCCTATTATCAACTCTATCTTTCTGCAACATGTCCCACCAAAGGGCATCATGTCCTTTCAACTTTTTGATAGCAAATCGAATATGGTTTGGATCACGAACATTATCATATTCAAAACACCTCTCGAGCTCTCCTATCCAATCTATAATAGTTTCAGATTTTAAGCTTCCGTCATAGCATGAAACCTAAACTTTCACACTACCACTATTACTCATATAGGATATCGAACACTCTATTGGGTCTACATCCTCAATATTTTGTTCAATTTCACTCTCATCTTCAGAGTCAGAATTTGTCTCATCATATCCATCTCTTATGTGTTCTAATTCCTCAATTCTACTCCATAACTCTTCAAGTTCTTTATTTCTTGCACCTCCACATGTTTCTCCTCTCATTCTTGACAGCATCCTCACAATTTTCCTGGTAGTTCGAATCCTAACTACCATCCACATCCTCAATCCAGACGTTGTACACCTACTTTTTCTTCAGCACTCAAAATGTTGATACACCACCAAACTCAGGGTATTCTCCAACCCACTTACAGGAAAAATCACACACTTATCCCAGACAGAACGTAAGCTTTGATACCACCTTATGCAGGGAGAAATCGATCTAAAACACACAAACAGTTACAACACACCCTGTTGTAGAATGAACAATGGAAAATCAAAACAAAAATCCTATTGCCAAATAATCAGGGACTTCAATTGTAAACTTAAGAATGCAACACCATTCCTTTATTGATTCTAAGAACATATCAAAATTTACATTACATCAAGCCTAAGCTAATAAGAGGAAGCTGTGAATGGTTACTTGTGTGGTTGAAACCCACTACAAAAATCGCCCATAAGGTATTGTTCTATGTGTGTGGGATGAAACTCTATTTCTCCCATTCTAAGTGGTCGCCCAACCTAGAATTATTCTCTCCATATTCTTTGTGATTCATCACCCCTTTTCCATCGCATCCATGGTTCTTTTAAATTCTCCCCTTTTTCCTATGAATCGATTCGCCTTCCATTGACTCAACGGACAGTTAGAAAAATTGCCTAACAACTCACCTCCTTCTTGGAATTAACAAACTTTTGTTGGGCATGGGAACGTTCCTACCATATGGTTGCAACTCATCATGAATAATTCCAGTGTGGCGAAGTCAAACGTGTGCGGTCACAACGTTGAAAATGAAGAAACATTACGACACTTATAAAATTCCACCATTCACAAGAGTTTTAGCACGAGTTTCATCATACACAAGATTAGTTGCATGAGTAACATCAATTTGAATTCATAGCAAACTGACTAAATAAAATGGACCACTAACACAGTCCTTATTAGACTTATTGCCTAATTTTCATAATAGAATTTTTTTGTGTGTGTGATGTGGATTGTCTGAACCCAAGGATGCTTCTGCAACACGTATGATATCAAAGTTATGTTGGTTTTGTGTTTCCCTAGGTCTATTCCTATGTTTGAGGCTATAGAAATCCTCATAGGAAAATTTCTCCTAGATATCTTCATATATTTTCTTGTACTCCATGTAAGAAGAGTTAATATCAATCTACTGGCCCATTTTTTCCTATGCTCCTGTAGTCTACCCTGACAAGAATTGTGGTAATAACAGCCTAGGGATCTTTACGAGACTTTCCAAAGGGGTTTCCTCCATGCCCTTTATTCCTAGACATCAATGCAGTCACAGGCTAGCAGAATCACTAGATTTGATACCATTGTAATGTCCCCAACTATGATAGATAGAAAAAATATGTTTGTTTTCCAAAGTATTGTTTCTCTTTGTGTGATTTTATCAAACACTTTGCATTAAGGTTGTTGGAAATCTCTTACAAACAGTTGCTATGATAGGAATATTGTCAAACATATTACATGCACCCATTGCACACGGAATAGAGAAGATAACCATCGCATCTTATTATGGTATAGAAATCCAAATCACAAGTTACAATACAAAGATCTTTATTGGTTGTAACAACAACTACAAAACCCTCCTAAACACACAGATCTACTAGTTTCAAGGTAGTTGCAATTTCTACTAATAGAGAAAAAATAAGAAACATGGTAATGATGCAAAAATATCCTTAAGAGGTGATGTGTCATCCCTTGTATTGTCTAACCTTCGTTGGTGCAGTATCGATCTGCTCCTGAAACACCACTGCAATAATATGGTCACCCATACCTTAACAATTCTATAATAGCAAATCTCAAAGTTCCTCGTTGGATGAGGATGAAAAATAGGTGGGGCCTCACAGGACTAGGTTGGCCAACAAGTGGATCCTCATGAGACACCATGTACTCAAACCATAGGGGTGACCCTTGTCACAGTTTCCCAGAAACTCCCTTGGTACCTGCAAAATGGGATATCGAACTCCTCTGAAAATTTTTGTCAATCCCATGTGCAAGTCGATATGCCTCCAAACTCCCTCCAAGATGATTCCAAACACAAAATGAATTCAAGTGAAGACCTCGAGTGGATCCTCCTTATTGTCTAGCTAGGTTGGGTATTGCACCACCGAAACTAAACTGCAATGGAAGGGTTTTTTCAAACCCTAATGAAAACCTTGGATCAAAGAGCACATCAACAAGAGATCAAATCATAATGTGGAAGGTGAAGTGATACCCTTCCTTTATACTTCTCTGAATCCTTCAAGATCCTTCTCCTTTTTTACCAAATCAAATATGACCATTACTCTCTCTTAGTATTTACTAAAATATTAAAAGTCACTTTTAATGCTTAAGTAATTAATAATTTATTTGTTTACTTAATTTCACTTTAGAATGTAGCATATCATATTTAGTGACATTAAATAAACCTCCTTGAATCCCTTTTTCTTCATTGACTATAGCCTACGTCATTCATATAGGATACTAAGTCATCCCCCATTATGGTCAATTGGAAGGGGACATCATAGTCCTCCCTTCCCGATATTGCTTGTCCTCAAGCAACTCCAAGTTGGCATGCTCTAATATCTACTGTCCCTCCCAAGTAGCATTCTCGAAGAGAAAACTTCTCCATATGACTAGGTACTCCCTAATGACTCTGATGCTCATCCTCCTATCACTTACATCAACAATCTGATCGAGGGTCAAAACCAACTATTCTTCCTCATCTAGTGGAGGAAGATTTTTTGAAGTGGTCACCTGTTGTCCCAATGCCTTCTTGAGGCATGGTACATGGAAGACGTTGTGGATCTTGCTACCCTCTGGAAACTCAAACTCATATGCTACCTCTCTGACTCTCATGCTCACCCTATAGGGTCCAAAGAAGCAGGGCTTCAACTTCTCTGTGCAATTCTTCTTCAGTGAAGACTGTCTGTAATGTTGCAACCTGAGAAATACTAAGTCCCCAACCTCAAATATGCGCTCCATTCTATGCCTATCTACAGATATCTCATGTTGATTTTGGGTGACCTGTAAGTTCTCCTTCAAGACTCTTAAGATGTCTTGGCTCTCCTACAACAAATATTTGTCCTTAGGAGCCCTTCTCTCCCCAAATTCCAAATATGCAAATAATGGGGCATCATATCCCTACAATTCCCTGAATGGACTCATCCCAATGGACATGTGATAAGTGGTGTTATAACAGTGCTCCTTGATATGCAACCACTTTATCCATGCCCTTTTCTTCCGTGGCACATAGTTCTGCAGATATCCCTCAATACACTTGTTCACGATCTTCGTCTACCCATCAATCTAAGGATGATAGTTGGTACTATGTATCAACTCCGTCCCTAATAACCCAAACAACTCCTGCCAAAATGCACTGAGGAACCTATTGTCTCAATCACTGACTATGTATCTTGTACGACCATGCAGCCTGAAAACCTCCCTGAAGAATACGTCTCTCACCTAAGATGCACTATACTTTGAAGGGATGGAAAAGAAGTGTGCATACTTGGTCAACCTTTCCAGCACCACGTAGATACATCCCCTTCCTTGTACCTTCAACAACCTTGTAATGAAATCCATGGAAATTATCTCCCACTTCTTCTCTGGAACATGCAACATCTAAAGTAGACCTGCAAGATGTGTAAGCTCTAACTTGTCCTACTGACAAGTCATGCACTCCATCACAAACCGAAGCACATCCTCCTTGAGACCCTTCCAAGAGAATCTCTCCCTCACTTTTCTGTAGGTCTTCAGTTATCTCAGGTGCCCTACTAATGGTGCATCATGTACTGCCCTCAAAATATTATCCTTGAGTGTGGACTTAGGGACAAGATAGATCATGTCTTTGTAGTAGATGATGTAATCCACTACCATGTACCTGTCATCCTAAATAATTCCCTCCATCAGCTCATAGGCAAAGGTATTCTTGGAGTATTATGTTAAGAGGATGGACTTCTAGTCTGCTGAGATCTTTGTCATGGAGAAGGTTGTAGGTCTTCTGGATAGGGAATCAACAACTATGTTCTTATTTCCCTTTACATACTCAATGTTGAAATCATATGCATGCACCTTGCTCACCCATTTATGTTGCCTCTTGTTCAGATCCTGTTTCTCTAAGAAGTATCTCAGGAAGGGATAATTTTAAGGATGAAAATTTATATTAAAATGTAGAAACATGAGCTAATCTTACTAGTCCTTAATATGCAAAATGTAAAATGTTTGGCAATATTTTTGTAAAAATATTCAAATTTCTAAGGATTTTATATATAGTTTGTATAAATTTTTGGCAATTTTTAAGGTAAAATAATGTTATTCTATGGAATTTGGGTGAATCGTTTTTAGAAAAAATGGAAATCTTTTTTTGAGAAAAAACATGGAAAAATAGCCCATTGACAAAATGTAGCCCCTAAAATCATCTATGAGATTCTCAGGATGTTGTGGTCATTCCTAACCACAAAGCATCCTCCAATCAGGTATTGTTTGAATTTGGCCAATGCATGCATGATGGCCAACATCTCCTTATCATAGATAGGATAGAGCTTCTCTAGCTACCTTAGCTTCATGTTCTCAAAAGCTATGGGGTGTCGTTTAATCATCAACACTACTCCTATCCCATCACAAGACACGTCGCACTCCAATACAAATGGTTGTGAGAAATATGGAAGTGATAACACTAGGAAAGTACTCATCACCTTCTTCATTCTTTCGGATGTTTCCTATGTTTCCCCTAACAATCTAAGTGCTCCTTTCTTGGTAAGGTCTATCAATGGTGAACCCAGCTATAAAAATCCTTTCACAAAGCACTTGTAATAGTTGCATATCCCAAATAACCCATGCAACTCCATAAGTGATCTGGGGCTAGGCCAATCTAAAATATTTTGGATCTTCTCCTGATGCACCTTCACTCCTTTGACACCAATCGTGTGCACCAAATAAAGGATTTTTTTCATCCTGAATTCACACTTTTCCTCCTTGGAAAATTGTGACTACTCCTCCATAATGTTGAGAATCTCATCCACGTGCTTCAAATGTTCCTCCCAAGTCCTATTGTATATTAGTAGATCGTCAAAGAACACTAGTAAGAACTTCCTCAACTTCTTATTGAAGATATTGTTCATACAAGACTAGAAGGTGGTTGGTGCATTAGTTAACCCGAAAGGAATGACTAGAAACTCATAATTATCATAGTGACATCTGAATTTTTTCTTATGGATATCCTCCTCTCTAACCCTGATCTGGTGGTACCCCAATCGAAGATCAATCTTTGAGAATTACATCGCTCCAAGTAGTTCATCTATTAGCTCGTCAATCCTGGGTATCAAGTACATGTTCTCGATGGTCTTCTTGTTCAATGCCCTGTAATAAATGCACATCCTCATCATGCCATCCTTCTACTTTACCAACACTACTAAAGAAGCAAGGGACTAAATCTAGGCCTAATGTGACCTATTTCCAGCAATTCCTCTACGGCCTTCTCTATTCTATCCTTGAAATTCTTTGGATGCCTATATGGAGTAGTGATCACGAGCTTGGCCCCTTCCCCTAACTCAATGACATGCTCAAATCCCCTATCAAGAGTTCTCCCTAATGGTAGTGGACTAAAAACCTTATCATGTTTCTCGAGTAGCTCTTGTATATCCACATGGTAATGATGGTGATCCTGGGACAGTTTCTATGTGGTAATCAAATACTCTATTGTGCATGCCATCTCACCATATCAAAATATTTCCTCCATATTCTTGTTTGACACGATATTGGGAGATCCTAACGACATGGCCCTCAAATTAACTCACTGACCCTCTGATTCCATGAACTCCATCCTCATAATCTGATAGTTCATATTGAAGTCTCTCAGCGACTACAGCCACTAGACTCCCAATACCACATCATTATATGCTAGCTCCACTACATAGAAATCATCAGTCAATGTATAGTTTCCCAATGTCACTTACAGTCCCTCGATCCTCTAAGTACAATTCATGTTGTACCTATCTACTACGACCATGTTGAATCCCTCAAATTCTTCGATAGGGATTTTCCTTCTTGTGATAAGTGTCGCATCAATTAAGTTGTGGGTGGCCCCACCATCAATCAGTGTTGTGACCCTCTACCCCTGCAAAATACCTATGATTCTGAATGTATAGTACTTAGGGAATCCTAAAATTGAGGAAATGGTCACTCTTTTGACCCCCTCCTGCAATGGTGCCTGCTCTGTAATCTTGAGGTGTGGTGCCTCATCACTGCTCTGTCCATTATCCTGTATGTGGTGGGTCTTTTCCTCACTGTCATCTTCTTCATCGAAAAGTACTTCAATATAATGGACCTTTCCTTTTCCCATACATCGATGGCCCATCTCCCAAGGTTCTTTGCAACTATAGAAAAGCTTCTTCCTCCTTAGTTCTCTCCAAGTCTCCTCAACCATCTTGTCCTTCCTCGTCCATGTCTTCTGGGGAAGCTTCATTGCCTGACCCTTCTATACAATAAATGGTTTTACTAGTGCCTTCTTGTATTTTGTGTCTTCCATATCCCAAACCTTCATGATGGAATCATATAGTGTGGTTGGTGTAAAGGCCTTCACCCATCCTTTCAGGGGCTCATCTAGACCCTCCATGAATAGCATCACCAGTCATGGCTGAGAAATATCTGTCACCATGACTGTCATCCTCTAAAAATATGTGATATATGCATCTAATGTACCTATCTACTTCAGTTGTGAAAAAATCCCTGAAGTAGATTTTAGGATCCTTCCTTTCGAGCCTGTCCATCAATCCCTGAGTAAATTCCACATCTGAAGTGATGTTGGCATGCCCTAATGTTACCAACCTATGATACCACCACTCATGAGCTTCTCCTTCCAAGTGAAGGGTGGAATACTTAATGGCTTATGCCTTGATCATTGGGTTAAGCTAGAGGTAAGTTTCCAATTTCTGCACCCATGCTCTAGTTGAGCTCTTGGAAGACCCGTCAAAAGATGGGATAGTCATCCTGCCCACCTTGCGCATGAGATCAAAGTTTTGTTGGTTCTGCGTTGCCCTAGTTTTGTTCCTCTATTTGAGTTTGTAGAAATCCTCATAGAGAAATTTCTCATGGATATCTTCATCTATCGTCTCATACTCCTTGTAAGAATTGTTAATATCAAGCTCCTAGCCAGGATGCTCATGTGCTCTTGTAGGATTCTTTACCAAGAACTGTGGTAATAGGGGCCTAGGGATATTTAGGCTTCTACCCTGAGTTCGGGTATGGTTATTGCTACCCTCTACATAATTCATACCTCCCCTATGGCTTCCCTCAAAAGGGTTCCCATTGGAGCCCCCATGATTTTTATTTGCTTGGGTGTTGGTAAGGAACTGTGTCATGAACTACGTAAATTGTTGTTTCTCAGTGGGAATCTATCGGTGTCCCTCGGCTATGGACTCCAACAGTTGTAAGGTCATGTCCTCACTGTGATCCCCCATTTTTTCTTCTGGCTCTGACTCTGTTTGGTATGCTTCTATTTCTCTTTCTGGTGACTTTCGAAAGGCATGTCCTCCACGCCCTTTCTTCCTAGGAATCAATGCAATCAAAAGATAGTAGAATTTTCAGCTCTGATACCATTGTAATGTCCCCAACTAGGATAGATAGAAAAAATATGTTTATTGTCCAAAGTATTTTTTTTGTTTATGTGATTTTATCTAAAACTTAGCATTAAGGTTGTTGGAAATGTCTTACACACAGTTTGCATATGTCACTGAGATAGGAATATTGTCAAACATATTACATGCACCCATTACACACGGAATAGAGAAGATAACCATGGCATCTTATTATGGTATGGAAATCCAAATCACAACAATATAAAGATCTTTATTGGATGTAAAAACACCTACAAAACCCTCCTAAACACATAGATCTACTAGCAGCAAGGAAGCTACAATATCTACTAATAGAGAACAAATAAGAAACCTGGTATTGATGCCAAAATATACTTAAGAGGTGATGTGTCTTCCCTTGGATTGTCTAACCTTCATTGGTGCAGTATCGATCTGCTCTTGAAACACCTATCATAGCAATCTAGTTGCCCATACATTAACACTTNGGATAGGAAGCTACAATATCTACTAATAGAGAACAAATAAGAAACCTGGTATTGATGCCAAAATATACTTAAGAGGTGATGTGTCTTCCCTTGGATTGTCTAACCTTCATTGGTGCAGTATCGATCTGCTCTTGAAACACCTATCATAGCAATCTAGTTGCCCATACATTAACACTTATGTAACTTCAAATCTCAAAGATCCTCACTGGACGAGGTTGAACAACAGGTGGGGCCTCCTGGGACTAGGTTGGCCAACAAATGGGGCCTCGCGGGATGCCTGTACTCAACCAACAGGGGTGACCCTTGTCACAGTTTCCTCGAAACTCTCATGGTACCTGTAAAATCGATGATCGACCTCCTCTAGAAAGTTTTTTCAATCCTCTATGCAAGATGATATACCTCCAAACTCCCTCCAAAATGATGCCAAACACAAAAAGAACTCAAGTGAAGATCTCGGGTGGATCCTCCTCCTTGTCTAGCTAGGGTGGGTATTACACCACCGAAACTAAACTACAATGGAAGGGTTTTTTCAAACCCTAACAAAAACCTTGGCTCAAAGAGCACATCAACAAGAGATCAAATCATAATGAGGAAGGTGAAGTGCTACCCTTCCTTTATACTTCTCTGAAGCCTTCTAGATCTTTCTCCTTTTTCACCAAATCAAATATGACCATTATTCTCTCTTAATATTTACTTAAACATTAAAAGTCACTTTTAATGATTAAGTAAATATTAATTTATCTGTTTACTTAATTTCACTTTAGAATGTAACATCTCCTAGCTAGTGACATTAAATAAACCTCCTTGACTCCATTTTTCTTCATTGACTATAGCCTACGAGAGTCGTATAGAATACTAAGTCATCCCCTATTATGGTCAATTGGAAGGGGACATTACATAGTAATTGTTTTGTAACCGACCGATTGGTCACGTTTTAGTTTGTTAGTGAGCTACCAAAGTTGATATCATTTCCATGCTTATGGAGAGATAAAAAGAATGCAGGCAAACCAGTTGGAGAGTTGGCTATTATTGTTGTTGCTCAATGTTGGTTGGTGTTGCTCTGGTTTTGTTGTTAATGATGTATTAGTCCTGATGCAATGCCATATGAGAGAGAAATTGAATCTAGATTTGAGTTTTTGGTCTCTGGTTCAGGTTTCAATGAGTTTTTGAGAAGGCTAAAACCCATTATATATCTGAATGTTTATCTATGGATGATTAATAAAAATAATGAGATCCAAATTGGTACTTGTTGTCATGAGATCTGCCATAGATGAATGTTTGATGTATATGTTAGAATGTAATTTACATATATGAATGTTAATTTGAATGGGTAGGATCTAATGCACAGTTCTGGGCTATGTGTTTTATGTTTGCAATATTCCTTCATGCAATGCACAATTGTTCGGTCTCTACGATTCTCATGAGCGTCTCGGTGAGACCTTATTCAGTTTTTTAATATTGAATATGTTGGCGCTAATGGGGTATTTGTTGGTAAGGTATTTCAAACCCTAGGTTTGAAAACCCGTTCCAACAAAAGGATTACCAACCATCTTTCTTCTAATTATGAAAGCTAACTCTCATAACAACATTTTCTTGTATTTTGGAATAGTCATTAGATAATATATCAGTTTTTTGTTTATTAGTCTTTGAAAAACTAAAAGAACATATTGTAACACATTTAAAGCTCATTGAAATGTTGTCAACCCATTAATCCAGAGGGTTCTTCCATTCCAAACAGAGGTGAGTCTAATTGGGCCTCTTCACTAGGAATAACCCCTACTGTTGACACCA
>JASDQU011401459.1:5896-17236 GCA_032191745.1 Picea mariana | reverse complement strand
TTGTGAGGCTGCATGGCGTGCCTAAGAAGATTATATCCGATCGAGGATCGGTGTTTACTAGTCGATTTTATTGTTGGATTGCCACTGACGGCAAGGAGACATGACTCAATTTTCATAGTAGTAGACACTCTGACGAAGAGTGCTCACTTTATTCCTATACGTACGACGTATCAAGAACCTAACATAGCGAGAGTTTTCATCACTGGGATTCTGAGGTTACATGGCCTACCTAAGAAGATTATATCTGATCGAGGATCAGTTTTTACTAGACGATTTTGGATGAGTTTCCAAGAGGCCTTGGGAACCCAACTTAACTTTAGTACTGCGTATCACCCGGAGACTGACGGGTAGACAGAATGAACGAATCAAACCCTTGAAGACATGTTTCACATGTACGTGATGGACCAACAAAAGCATTGGGAAGAATTCTTTCCACTAGTAAAGTTCGCTTACAACAACAATTACTAGAGCACCATTAAAATGGCACCTTTCGAGTTTCTTTATGGGCGACCGTGTCGGACACCCTTGAGTTGGGATCGGCTTGAGGATAGGGTCCTAGTGGGACCAGAAGCGATCCAAGAAATGGAAGAGAAAATGAAAACCATAAGACAAAGGATTAAAGAAGCGCAGGATCGATAGAAAAGTTATGCCGATGCGCACCAAGTCGACCGTAGTTACGAGGTCGACGATCGAGTCTTCTTGCAGGTTAAACCACATAAGAGTTCGATCAAGTTTGGAAAGGGAGCTAAAATCTCTCCTAGGTTCATGGAACCTTTTGAGATTGTGGAGAGAAAGGGGCCCATGGCCTATTGACTAGCCTTGCTTGATTCTTTGAGGCGTATGCACCATGTTTTTCATGTATCTGTTTTGAGACATTATATTAGTGATCCTACACATGTGATTGACATGAGTTCCTTGCAGGTATTGGACGAGGGAGCGCTCACGGCTTAGTCGGTCCACATATTAGATCATCGCGTTCGACAGTTACGACTTCAAACGATACATCAGGTCAAGGTCCAGTGGGACAACTATAGTCCGCACTCGGCGACCTAGGAGGACGCATATGATATATGCCAGCAGTTTCCATTTTTGTTTGATAGATAGACTTATGATACTGTGATACATTTATTTCGGCATTTATACTGAGAAACTTCGGGATGAAGTTTAGACCAAGAGGGGGTGTATGTAACATCCCGCTCTAATGCACTGAGAAAACTTATTCTTTGAGGACACTTGCTCGCAAGTGATTTGGACTATTATGATATTAAAACTTTTTTCCTTTATTATGATGTGTTATGGTAGATGACATGATTTTTTACTGCTCTGACATAGACAGGTGCTATTGAATCGATTTTACTGAGTGTATAGGGTTTTGGACCTTGAGGATGTAGAGGCATCGATGGAACCCCTAGGACTTCGGATTGAGTCAGGGAGTGTGCTATTTGGGTTGATTTATTTACTGTTATATTACATTGATTTGATGATATGATGTGGACATGTTTTGACACAATTGTTGATGATGTAGGCTGACGATAGCTTGTCGACCAGACTCACATATGGAGTAAAGGGGTCACACATGATTTCCAGAGAGGTTTAGGGAGAGGTGTGGACAACAGCCCTACCACAGCCTACTAGCACTCTCGCCGTGGCTCGAACTGTAGGTTAACGATTACCTAGTTCGAGAGGATCCACGATGCCGTGAGGGCAGACTGGGACAGTTGCTCACGATGATTCTAAGGGGCGTGCAATAAGGTGGGGGCCTTATTCCTTAGATCCCTTAGTCTCCCACAAGTTCACCTGATGGAGTATTGAATCTAGGGGTTATTGATGTCTACCAATCATTCAAGAGGTGAGTGGCACCCTTGGAGCACGTGGTGCATCCTGAAGGGCACATCGCGCAAAATAAAGTCAAGAGGTGAGTGGCACCCTTGGAGCACGTGGTGCATCCTGAAGGGTACGTCGTGCAAAAGAAACAAACGAGGCGAGTGGCACCCTTGGAGCACGTGGTGTGTCCTGAAGGGCACGTCGCATTGTCGTTTATGAAGGAACAAACCTAGATGGCCCTAAGACATTTAACACATTGATAATTTCTTAAACAACCTCCCTAATTAAATTTTGCCCAATTCAGAATCTAAGTCCTAAGCCTAAATCTTCTTTGGGGTAAAATTTTGTCTAAACCTTAAGAAAAAGACCCTATAAAAATAAAAATAAAATAAAAATTGAAACTAAAAACCACTTAAGTAATAGTTTTAGTCTTCATAAAATTTTTGGGGTAAAATGAAGAGAGTAAGAATTTAATTAAAACCTAGTGGATTTAAAAAAAATAACGTAAGGAAGAATTTAATTTCTAACTTGTGAAAGTATAAAAAGATATTAAATTATTAATAAGAGGAAAAGATTAAATAGCGCAATTGTCATTTTGGCTCTAATAAAAAGGGGAAAGAAGGGAATAATAAAAATTAGGAAACTAAGGAATGGAGGAAACATAATAAAGGAAAGAAGGGAACTTATGGTAAAAAGCGAGGTCAACATAGTAAAGAATCTGCAATTAAGAACCTTCTAATTTGAACTAAATTAGCAACTTCATTTTAGGGAAAGTATTTAAACTTGTGAGGGAATCTAGGAACACCTAGGAGTAAATTTAGGAGCAACTCTAGGTGGGTGAGGGAAATAAGACAATTTAATAAATTAAAGAAAATAGTTAATGGAGAAACGTGGGGGATGGATGACACTTGTACGAAGGAGAGTTTTTAGAAGATTTTTATTAAAACTTAATTTAAATGAGATTTAGGGAAAGACGAAAGTTCAAAAACTCTATAAAAGAAAGGGAAGAGAAGGAAGAAGGGGGATCGGTTGTTAGCGTAACGTTATGCTGCCAGATTAGTGACTTGACTGATTTACTTGTGGGGAGTTGGGATTTCCCAGCTCGGATAGGAGTGGTAGCTCGGCCTTGCGAGGCGAGTTGGGAGATAGATGTACCATTTGGATAGTGTGTGGCCCCTTTGTGGCTCGGGGGGCTAAGGGGGAAGAAGAGTACCCCTAAAATTGGCTGGGAGGTACCGGTGAGGTCTCGACGGTCAGCAAGCGAGAGTGGAATGGAGCGCGCGGACGTCACCTGGAGCAGGCGATCAGGCAACGATATGTTTTTCATTTGCATGATAGAAGGTATTAGGACCTTAGCCCCCTCTTATTTCTATCAGCATTTTGTATTGGCATTGTGAGATGAAAATACTTAAATTCAATCTACTTGGGTTCTCATTGGATTGATTAGTTTTCTTGCCTTGTTCTTCTGCGATTTTAAATTGTGTGATGGATAATAAAAATATATTTTTCTTAACCCTGCTGTTGTAAGTCGATGTTGGATGAAAGAAAAGAAATAAAATTTATGACGTCGGCATTTCCTGACCTTACTTGGTTCTATGCGATCTACAACTATGCCTTAAGTTTGTTTTGTCTCCGTTTTTATGTTAGCATTTCCATGCGTTTCAGTGGAAGAAACCCCCTTGATTCAACACCCTCCTCTACATTTTATTCTGTTGTATATCTCTGCGATTTTGTGGAGGATACCCACACGAATTTCAACCACTTAATCCTACGTTTTACCTACCGTTTCCTGCATTTATGACTGTGTTGGTATCACTGTGGGCATATTATATATTATAGGGGCGTTTTTATATTGTAGTGGGCATTTTTTTTTATTAATGGGGGCATTTTATATCACTGTGGGCATAGTACATATTACAGGGGCATTTTTATATTGCAGTGGGAGTTTTTTTTATTAATGGGGGCATTTTATATCACTATGGGCATATTATATATTACAGGGGTGTTTTTATATGGCAGTGGGCATTTTTTTTTTATATTAATGGGGGCGTTTTATATCATTGTGGGCATATTATATATTACAGGGGCGTTTTTATATTGCAGTGGACGTTTTTATATTAATGGGGGCATTTGATATCACTGTGGGCGTATTATATATTACGGTGGGTGTTCTTATATTATAGTGGGCGTTTTTATATGAATGGGGGCATTTTATATCACTGTGGGCGTATTACATATGACAGTGTGCGTTTTTATATGACAGTGGGTGTTTTTATATGACTGTGGGTTTTTTATATATTACGTGTCTTGATCTTGCTGTACATGAGGTATTTTCCGTGTCAAACGAAAAGTGACTGTTCCTTTTGATGTTTGACATCTTGAGCCAAAATCCTATTACCTCCCTTTACATCCTGACTATGTTTCTGATCAGGTAACCCTCTTCCATTGCTTAAATGATCAGCTTTTATATGTTGTTGCTGTTTTGGCATGTAAATTTTCATAAAGATGGTGTTCCCCTATTATGTTTCTTGAAGCTCATATGGATCTTGTTTTATATGATGTTATTCATCTTGTCAGTGAGCGTTGACCTGTATTTAGTTGTCTTAAATTACAAATATCTCCTTACCAACTAAAATTTCAATGGATATACAGTTGTTTTGTTAAATTATGTAAGTAATTGGTTTAGTTCATTTTTGGGCTATAAACATTAACATCTTAATGACAATGAAAAACTTCTCAAGAACATTATATAATTCAACTTTAGTTAGTAATAAGATAGACCCTTAGGAGTTGCTTTATTTCAAGATAGATGTGCACATTGTGTTGTACTTATCTTATGGATTAATTTAGACTAGTACTTAGTGTTAGTAATGACCTATCTAATATGGATAATACTAGATTAGTGAATTGGATCATGTTTATGGACGGTTATCTACCCTAAAAAGTGTATAGTGGAGAAATCTAGATTTAATTATAATAATGGTTCTCGTTTGATCAAAGACAAGTTTTGAAAGGGGGAAAGGTGGTTATATAAAGTTGTCTTGTCTTCTGTTGTTAAAATGGAATAGTTCTATTTTCTTTCCATAGAATATTGATATTTTATATAATCTAATTGAAGGAGAATGGTCTTGTAACAATTTTTATTTTGGAGATAAAAGTACTTCTTAAGATCTTCTTTATTATTTCCATCATTTAAGTTAATGTTAATGATTATTTATAATGTTTGCGTTAATTGATTTTAGGATATAGCATCAGTTATGGATATATAATCGTTGAGATGTTGCGTTATTTATTGGTTCACAATTACTGGCTACCAATTTATAAATTTAGTTCATTGAGTTAAGGTTAATGTTAATTTATTATGTTGTGGTAAAAGATTTTTGAATATTGTGTTAATTATGGATTTATGTTCAATGCATTGTTGATTACAATTATTGGTTAATAATTATTGTCTATCGAATTATAAGTTTAGATCATTAAATGAATGTTGATGTAAATTTTACAATGTTGTGTCAAATGATTTTAGGATATTTCGTTAATAATTGATCTATAATTAAAGATTAATTGTTAATTATTGTGCTAACTGACCATTATAAATATTCATTATATTTACGATTATAATTAATGACTAATTTCCTTGTTAAATGTTAAACCAGTTGACATTCAGACTTGTACAACAAGGTCCCTTGAATGTTGTTTTAGAGAGTACCTTGATGACGATTTATGATCTAAAGTTGCGCATTGGAATGGCCTTAAAACACTTATAGATTATAGCCCCTTGTTTAGGTAATGTTGTACTGGGTTGTAAACTTTTGTGTGCTTGGTCTGCTTGTGTCCGGTGAGACGTAGACACCTCCATGTTCTTTAGAACAGTCACCAACCCTGAGACCTTAAATGGTTAAAATCGATGGGAACCTGGGCTTGAGCATTGCTTATGTGTCTTGGAGGTCCTAACCACTGCAGGGTAGGATGGATGGGTAGTCAGTCTTATTTATAGTCGATTGATTGTCATTAAATGCATGCAGTTACTTGTGGCACATCTTATGTTGTCTTGTTGTGTTCGTCGTGGTTTGCGTCTTGTTGGTCGTTGGGTGGCGACGCAGAGTCGAATGTGTTTGTTTCCCTTGTACACACGCACACACTTTAAAAAAAAAATAAAAAAAATTGCACTTGTTATATGAGGATCGTCGTTGTGACGAACGGGAGGTATGTTACAAATACCCAGATTTCCTCTAGAGTTTTGTCTCTTGGTGTCATGCAACATTTCCATTAAAAATGAGACCTATCTTGATTTTAACTTTTTGTTTATAAGAATAATTTTTATGATGGAAAAATCATATGTTACTAATAGATTAGGTTAAAATTATATCTATAAAAACATTCATTTGATAGGTGGTAGAGGAGTTCATTAATACCATTGCACACCTATTATGGGAAATGAATTTCTATATTCCCTTCTCAACAGGCAATAATAATGTCCTCCAAAGTGCAATTTTTTCAATAATCCAAGTTCACTAGCTCATTTTTAATGTAAACATAAATTTAATCTCAAATTCAACATTTCAAAAGTAACATTTCTCTTATTAAAATTTCAATTTTATTCTAAACTAGATTACATAAAACTTTAGTATCCACATTTAAATAAATGCAAGTTTCCTTGACAAACAAAACAAAATTTTGAATTTATTAGAGTCCCTTCCTAACTTTTACCTAAAAAATCAAATTCCATCAAAACTATAAATTATATCCAAGTTCCTTCCAATTCATGTACATACCCACTAACATAGTTTACAAAATCAAATCCTGTCAAAACCATAAATTATATCCAAGGTCCTCCCCATTCTTGTACATACCGACTAACATAATTGAGTTGCAGAAACTCATTTAACAATACATGGTCAAGATGATCAAGCTAATGGTTGTGCCTTGCTATTTTTAATCATAAAAATATTCAAGAAAGGATAAAATTTATCATTGGAAACTCTACATGTAGTATTCAATCAAACAGTTTAGCATAAATATCAAACTTTAAAAATAAAAAAACTTATAATAAAATTAAACTTGAAAGTTTAATTTTACTTTAATTTTAATAGTAAATTTTTACATTTTTACGCCAAAAGGCGTACACCTATTGGAAATGGGCACATTTAATCATCTTTTAACCATAAATTCCAAACATATGGTTATCAATTGAAGATGATGGCATATTCTTCGTTGTCCTTCCAAATCAATGAATGAAATCTCATGTTCATAACTTTCTTGCATTTTTGAAGGCCTCAATTAACCTGTTTACTTTTTAACATTTACTTAATATGGTTAAAAAATTATTGTGTGATAATCTAATTGCCATGTTCAAATGATTAGCAAACTTAATTCCATCCCTTTCATATTCTCCGTTCTTGGCTGGCTTAATGTGAATTCCTTCTGTTGTAATAAGTCATCCGCATGGATTCTGGCAATGCAAATGAAAGAAGGAAGAAATAAACGCTATATTTTTACTACGTTTGGAATTTTTTACCAGTTGAAACATTTCGGCCTTCACCAACCATGAGTTTTCGGCTGTAGTAGTAATATTGAATATCAAATAAAAATTGTTCAGATCTCGTGCAGGTCGTAGTATGCGTCTGGAGATCTGGGAGATCTAGCAGGCCATGTCCATTTTCCATTTGCGCTTTTGACTAGGTCTTTATTTCCCTCATGCCACCAATGGGATGGGATATGAAGGTTGTCGATTAACAAATCACAACTCTTGTTGACAAGAGTTGGATCTCTATATGAATATTTGAATGACTTGTTTTCCCCATCATAGCCATCAAGTAAATGGAGATAAACTTCTAAACTATGAAAGTCAGACAGATTATGAGTGGGATTCAAGAAAGGGGAGTTATCGTTGTGCAGAGAAAGTTGGATGCCTACATGAAAATATGTCCAGGGAAGCCAATTGAGTAATTTTCTTAGCCATCCCGTGTTCTCGTTCATAAAAGGGCCAGGGACATTGGTAACCACATTTTTCTTGTTTACCATCCTCAAAACTTTGATGCCAATCTCCTCCATACGTTGGGAAAATATTTGGTTTCCTACTCGGGGAGAGGCGAAGGCAAACACTGTGACAGGTATAGAAAATTGCATATTGTGCATCTTGGTCGTCTCTTTGACACCATATGCACTTAGCATTGCAAGTAGAAGAAAAACTACTTTTGATGAAGTATTACTTTAAAGTACTAAAATTGTTTATAGGTTTGAATATCATATTGCATTACATAACTGATTTCACATTAATCTAAATAGTTGTATAGGTTCCTTGTCATTAGAACAATTATTCCTAATGAATTTTATTATATTTTGATGAATCATATTGTAATCTATCATGACCACACATGGGCCAAGAAGGATAAGTTGATACTTCACTCATGTGACAAATAAGCATCAAGGAATTAAACTTGAAAGTCTATGGTTACTCTGGTTAAAATGTCATTCTTTTATGATTTTTGATATAGTATTGCATTATTTTATTGTTCCACAAATGAGTTAGGAAAAATGGATTGTTTCTTGATTCTCATGAAAAAGAAACATTTATTAGGATATTTAAATAACTAAGAATTAGTTGACATCAACTTCATAGAATGTGACTTTAGGTAAAGTGTGTTTTTTTAGTGTGTTTCCTTAATATGCATTATTATTTGTTTGTAATTATATAATCCGATGGTCACAATGTGTTATAAACATAGAGTGATTCAATGGTTCATATTTTTCAAAATATTAATGGCTATATTGATCCATTTATTAACACTATATTCTTCCATGATCTCTATTTAAAGATTGTTGATGGTCATTTGTTGATCATTGATTGAGATAAAATCATTTGTAAAATTATTTTGGGGTCGTGGATTGTTTCTCTATTTGAGACTTTTAACCACATAATAAATTGGTGTATTAATATTTGATTTACTTGTGTGAGTGGATTCTTAGGGTGTTCGACCTATGTGGAAATTCCCTATTTGTCAAAAATGATATCATAACTAGTATGAATAATGTCTCCCATTGTTGATCCAGATCATGAACTTGTGTCATTGCATGGATCAAAATATTTATGGGTTGTATTGTTGTTGTAATTCCTTGGCTAAGTGTGATATTCCATTGTGTGTGGAGTGTTTCCTTCAATCGGAAACACTTTTTGTTCCACCCAAAAAGATTTCTATTTGTTCAAGATATAACCATTTTTGTGAGTTATGTAGGTACACAATTTTATTATGGTTTTAATTTTTAATTTACTACGTTAATGTTTCATTTTTTTTTGTTCATATTCCTAGGGTGCTACACTTTCCATTTGTGTATTCTCTTTTCTGTGTTCTTTGCACAATCTTGGCAAACCAAAAACATAATGGAAAATGTTTTATTTTCTATGTATTCTCTTTCCCCTACACCTTATGTGATCTCAACAAATGAGAAACATAGAGAAAAATTGCACTTTCTAGGTAGGCCAATGAATATTTAATCTCGATCTTATGAATTTTAGGATTTTTTTTTTTCTAAATTTAGGTTTTTTTTATGTGTGAGAGTAGAGGGAAAAAAAAGAATCACCTCCGCTTACTTAACATTTTCTATTTATTTTGCATTAGTTCACTTGGTTAAAAAATACTTTATTCAATAATAGGTCTTGAGTTCAAGTCTTTCTAAATTTAAATTAAATTATAAAAAGTGAATCACTATAAAGTAATTTTAGTGTTTTTTTTAATCATTTTTTACATGAAACTTTAATTTATGAAGTAAATTCATTGTAAATTGGATTCTCAGTCATTTTATAAAAGTGAATCACTTCATGTAAAAGAAACTTATTTGTGAAAGCGAGCTTGTAGGAAAAGTTAGAGAAGGAAGGGGATTTTTTCACTCACCTCATTGTGCATCCATCACCACGTGGATGAACCTTTAACTTCCACATGGAACCTTTATTAACTTTTATACATTTCATAAAAATGACATAACTTTGACATCCAAAGTCCATTTTCAGTGCCACATTTTTTGAAACTACCTATTTTTTTTTAGAGCTTTCGATCTAAATAATCAATTTCTTCTTTTTAAGCCATCTTACCTACATGTTTTAATATGGTTAGTCCAAGTGATGTTTTTCTTACCAGTTAAAACTACTTCTCATAGAAATCCTATATGAAGGATGTACTATGAAGTAAATGACTTTATCATATTACATTGGGAAAATAAACTGTCACTGGTATTGCTTCAAATAAATTCAAATAGGAAAACAAAAATGATGGAACATGCGGATTAATTGAAATGTCCATCTCTAGTGATTTGTGATTTCACCTTAAAAGGAGTTGATAAACTAAATGACACTTGAGAAAATATGCAAATTGTATTTGGTAAACAAAATGAGACTCATGCCCACCAACTTGAAAATCAACATCCTAGTAATTTCTCTTTTATTGAAGATTATCTATCTAAGTTCAAAACGCTCAAAAATTTATTTAAAAACTATAAACTAGAAAATAATGATGACCAATTCATATATGTTATTCTTGTTAATCTTGGCGCCAGATATATCTACTTTTCACTCAATGAGAGAAGCTTTACGGGCCACTTACATATCACTTTCCTAGATATACTACATTATGTTATTGATTGTTGAGTGTTTATGGTCTATATTCCATACACGTGAACTACTATAAGAGAATGAGACTCACTATTTGAGTGGGGGAGAGAGTCCATGAAAGTTTGTAATGGTATTTTGCTGAGAAGTTGATTGAAAAGATGGGACTCACTAGTTGAGAGGGGGAGAGATGCCATGACAGTTCGTAATGGTATTTTGGAGAGAAATTGATTGAAAGGAAAAGTTGGTTGTTACACTTTTAGTGGAAGTAGGATTGGGGCCATCAACCTTTCTAGATGAGGTGTTTGTATTGGTGGAGAGACTTATATCCTCCATCAATTCATCAATTCATGTTGTCCTTTACGAGATCTATAGTTTAATTCAACCTAGGAAATTGAAGCTAATTAAGAAGAAAAGTTAAATAATTTGAATTCTTGTTATTTAGATTTTGTTGTTTACCTATTCATGGAAATTGCAATTCATGTTGTGCAACATCCCACTCTGGCGCACTGAGAAAACTTATTCTTTGAGGACACTTGCTCGCAAGAGATCTGGACTTTTATGATGTTAAAACATTTATCCTGGATTATCATGAGTTATGATAGATGACATGATGTTTTACTGCTTTGACATAGACACGTGCTATTGACTCAGTTTTATTGAGTGTGCAGGGTTATGGACCTTGAGGATGTAGGGGCATCGATGGAACCCCTTGGACTCCGGATTGAGTCAGGGAGTGTGCTATTTGGGTTGATTTATTTACTGTGATATTTCATTGATGTGATGATATGATGTGGACATGTTTTGACACGATTGTTGATGATGCAAGCTGATGATAGCTTGTCGACCAGACTCACATATGGAGTAAAGGGGCCACACACGATTTCCAGAGAGGTTGAGGGAGAGGTGTGGAC
>JASDQU011401458.1:65993-84544 GCA_032191745.1 Picea mariana | reverse complement strand
CAAAATCACATGCCCATATTGTAGTCCTGGAAGAATTGTTTTGGATAATAAACTCTTAAAGATTGGAAAAATTAATATATAAATAATAATAATTAACCATGTATTGATAAAAAAGACTAAAGCTATTTAAATCAATGCATAATCAATTATTGAAAGAATATGAAAATAAAACCATTTTACTTACAGGACAAAAGTCATTAAGCAACCTGGAATTCCATATTCTTCTTTAAACATATTTGTCCATTCTCCCAAAGTTTTCAGCCATCCATTACTCCATTTGAAAAGAAATAAAAAGTTTACAAAAGCAATAATATATAAAAGAGAAAGGATTAAAATCCTCCTCTCCAATTATTGGATCTCAATAGCTTTGATCTTTCTCATATATTTATAAAATGAATGAACAGTCTGGGCGTCACTATTAATTTCCGCCACCTGAAATTTGTCTCTAAAAGAGACCCAAATATATCTCAAATCGTGCATTTTTTTTGGAAAATCTTTACACAATAGGTAAATGAGTCCATTTTGGTTCTGGGTTTTCAACCGTTTCTTCTAATTCCTCACGGTTTGGCTGCAATTAGTCCTGCAAAATCGTGTGTCTGATCTTGATGCCTTTCCAAATTTTATCTGTTGTTGCTCATAAAATTATTTGTAGAAATCCAAAATTATTTTTGGATCAATCATCTTGAACGTATTTGGATAATAAAATCAAACCATGATCAAATCCGTATCAAATATTTGATAATAGAAACCTGTGAAACAAAAAGAAACCTAAATTAATAACCTAAAAATTGTGAATAAAACAAAATCTAGAAAAATCAAAAATGAATTTAAACTAACTATAACTTATAAACAAACATTATTTATAATTTGTTTTCAAATATGATCTAGAAGCTTCAAGTTAATGGAGAAAAAATATTATTTTTGGTTTTTACAAAATCAATCAAATGATAGATAATTCTTTGATTATTATTATTTTGAAATGAGATGCAAAATAAAATAAAAAAGAATTAAATTAATTAATATCACCAAATGATTTCATGAAAATGATAAACCAACCAAGATATTATTTGATGAAGTATTGAACACATTATTCAAAATAGTCAAACTTGCTAATGAGCAAAAGAATGAACACACAATCATAATTTAAACAAAAGTAAACATTTGATAAAAATTAACGTTTTTGTTTAAATTGAGATTTTTATGCTCGTTTTTAACTTTTGACATATACTCTTGTAATAAATGACTCATACTAAAGTGGATATCTTAAGTTTGTCTCAAAGCAAGCCAAGGCATAGAACTATTTGAAAAGGTTGATTTTGTAGCTCATTATAGTTATCAAGATTCTACTAGGGGCCCTTTAAATTTTGTAAAAATATAAGGGGAGTTGTTGGGGCCCAACACAGCCTATCTGGTACTTGCGTTATTCCAGTATTACCAGTCGTCGTGCAATCTGGTACCAAATCCATTCTGGTACCCAAGGCGGTTTTGATCTGGTACCATCTACTCCAAATCTATTCCGGTACCAAGTCATGCGTTATTCTGGTACTATCTGCTCCGCGCCCATTCTGGTACTCAGATTCGTGACTGTGTGTATTGCAGTACCAAAACCTCTGTTTCCATAATGCACCAGTTGGACCAGTATGATTGTGAAGATTTCGAGAAGGCAGTTGAACATAAGCGCCCAAATCAGTTTTTCCAGATTACAAGAGACTCCATCGCTCATGTACTTCGTGTCATGAGGATGGAGTCAATTCCCAGAAATTCGATGTAAATATCAATTGTAAAATCTCTCAAACTATTTAATGCTTATCTATAGATATTGATAGTATCATCTTACCTTATATAAGGAATGATGTGTAGGTGATAGCGTTTGTGGATAATAAGGAATGTAATGAAGTATGCTATCAAAACCAGACGATACATATCATTTTTATGTATGAAGTAAAGAATTGTTGATCAAATTTACCAGTTGAATTAATGCAAAATATCTTTTATGTCAATTCCTGAATGTGAGTGAAAAGATTTAGTCTGTTACTTTCTTAAGAGGTTCCTTGTTGGTTCGGCAAGGGCCCACCGCCCCAACTAAGGTAAACCTCCTTGTATACGTTCTGTGTGTTTGTGTGAACATTTTACAATAGTGTGTGTGTGTTAATGAACTTTAATTTATTTTCAGAGTTCAACATTGAATTAATCATTTTTGGAATGGTGTGAATAATCAGGTGCTAGATCGAATAGATATTTCATTCTCAAATGTTGGAGATGGCCATTTAATTATTTGAAGCGTGGGACTAATATCTTGAGTTTATGATTGCAGTAGCTTTAGCACATCAAGGAACCAGAAGACTTTATACCTCATCTTCATGCTCTGTAATGAAGTGTCTCAGTTATACTGAATATTCCTTGTACTAGTTTGTTTGAATTACATGAAGCTGGAGTTGATTTTGATTTCAAGAGTGATTGGAGTTGATTGTTATTTACTGTTTTGATTGCTACAGGAGACAAGCTTCTTAAGTTCATCCCTTTGATTCATGAGCTTGAAATGAATAGACTTGTTTCTCTAGGATAGAATCTCTTTGATTGGTTGTTTGTTTAAGTCTCATTATGAGTTTTCTCTTCTAAGTTCAAGAGTGTTTGAAGTATTTATAAATCTTCGAAACAAAGTCTTTTATGTTATTAATTATTTCCTATATGCAACAGACTTAGGTAGTTTACCTGTTCTCAACACATATAGTGTAACAAATCTTTTGATTACGAATCCCGGATTGACATTTAAATGAGTGTAAGATATATAATGAATGTATTTATACACCAACTGGCCTTCTTCATTAAAAATCCCGAGTCATTAACATAAGAGAGTGGTTTTGTACTTTGAAAGTGCAATTGGCAATGTAGGGTTTATCACTGTCACAACAGAGTCAGTGACTATATACCAACCCACACGACCAACTGGACGAGCCTGTATTCAAACTAGTCGACAATTATACAACCATCCAACAATAACCAAGTAGTAAACCCAGGAGGTTAGGCTTGTCTTCTCTATCAATCTTCAGACGGGAGGGCTAAGGTTTGTTCCATAGCCAACACAAGGAGAGCAGATCCACTCTTATAATGTTGAAAAACCGAGTCCAATGGTATATACACAGAGAGACTCATTCGTAGATAGGTAACAAATCCATGATAGGGGGCCACAACAGAAAGGTGAAGCTTTAATCTGACCTAGCAATGTTATTTAACGCACGCAGGGTATAACCCTCGTGTTCTTCGAGTGAGAAATCCCAGCACAGAGATGAAGACATGGCCGAGGATGAATAAGAACCTTATTTCGTGACCCCTATTGTGCAATCAACCAATTCCCAAGTGAAAAAAAAAACACAGTGACACAGAATGACTTCAACCATTAAACCTATAAAAGCCAAAGACTAGATTTAGTGACAAAAGCACGAAGATAGATATCCACCCAAGACCAAACAAAATTCATCCAACTAAACCAGCAAGGATAGCAGAGAGTTACCACCTAGGATGACTAATAACTTCTATGAATTCAATGTCATGGAAGGAAGAACCATTCATTTCAAGAACAAAAGTTTACCAGTTGCAATACTTAGGAAAACAAAAACCAATACACCTGAGCCAGTAATCATTTCATAACCAGAGCAGAGTCACGGATGGCCAAAAAAAAAACATACATGTAATCGAACTCCTTAAAACACAAGTTGGTTGAGAGGTTCATCTCTACTAAGAATTCGGAGCATAACCACAACAGCAAGATCGAACAATAACCCAACAAGGGTGGCGGCTAACGGGAGGGTTAAAGGTGACGTGCAGTAAATGCACTTCGCCTCCACCCACTATTCATTTACTCATCAGTACATGCCAACCAACTCTTAATTAACACCATTAATTTGAATCGGCGTTGGAATCTGCACATATTACTTACCAAATGCGTTCTATACATCATATATCCAATTCCTTATTATATAACTCAAAGAAAATTGCATAACCATTAACACCCATCACCTTGTCAAATGTTCCACCAACATTTCACCATATGTGTATTAAACATATAATTCAATAACAATTGCATAACCATTTACTTGTTAGCTAGGATTTAACAATAATTGTTAAGTCTTTTCATGCATGTAGTATAGTTTAGGATAGCTTTTAAAATCTTCCCCTTGCAATTGTTCCTTATTTTCTTCAAATTGTTTGCATGTAGTATTGCAGAACTAGGTCCCTTTCTTTGCATTTGTTATAGTATTTTTCCTTTCTCAAAATTGCCCTTCATGTAACTTCACTAACATATTTGTTGTGCAGGTGCGATAAGAACAAACAACAATGACATTAATGAATAACATCGGATGTAGTGACATAAGGAATCAACACTTAATAAGCTCAAAACATAACCAATAACAACAAGATTTCATCAACCATGTAAGATGTGTCGCACATCATCACAACATCAAAAATGAATAGATCCGAACTCCAATAGTTCAAGGGGATCCCACCTACTAGTATTATTTAGTTTTTTAAAATAATAGGCTTTAGCAACACTTTGCAGGCAAAACTTCGTTGACAATTTTAATCGTCAACAAAGAGTATCCCTGCAAAGGAAAGACATGATGCCATGATAGAGGGAAGCTCTCATGCAACAAGGAGGAGTGTTAGGTTGATGAAGTAGTTGGGGGATATAAAATCCATTTTTGTGGGTGGTCTCTTTTTGCAAGAGTAAAGTGATCAAGGAAGTATAATTTTTTTCAACCTATACAGGCATCTACAAGCTCCCAATCCATCAGCTAAGTTTTTTGTGCTTTTGAAGGATTGGTCTCATCACACAGAAAAATCACAAACATTATGTAGCGCCATGGTGCTGTGGAATCGTCTATTTAGTATGTTCTACAATTTCACTACCTATTATGCTACGAAATCTCCTAGCTGAACTACACAATGGCACTACCGATTCTGCAGTATGCTACAAAATCTCCTAACTAAAATAAACAATGGTGTTATCAAATCTGCAGGAACATTTGATAGATGGCGCTACCAAATCCACAGAGGCTATTTGAGATGGCACTACCAAATCCGCAGAAGCTAATTTGGGAGGGGTGCTACGTAATTTAACGCAGTCATTACACAGGATTTGTGCTACGGAAACTGCAAGCATGTTTTGGAGGAGGCACTACGAAATCTATAGAGTTTTTTTGCAGAGGGTGCTACAGAACTGGATACCCAATGTGCTACTGAATGGTGCTACGAACTGGCACCTGCAATCAAGGGATTTGAATTCATGAATCCTTTGGATGGTTGATGATGTGGAGAGAAGTGAGGATCACAAGTGGCAGCATGGTGGCAGTATACAACCCCTGGAGGACACTTGGCAATGAAAAGGAATGCACTTAAAGGGAGACATGTCATTTAATTCTTGTTGGAGTAGTTGCCAACATGGTTCCTATTTTGTAGCATTTTGTTAAGAGATGTTAGCACAAGTGTTAGAATGGTAACTGTTTTGGAGACTCCTAGGGGAGGAAGGCCAGCTCGCACCTCTAGTTGTTACCTTTCCTTTTTGGTTATAAATACATACTCTAAATGATTAGTGAGGTTCGAATGGTTGAGTTGGGCTCCCTTATTGTAATATTTTTGACTAAGTAGACTGTTCTCTGGTTATGTACTGGACTTGAGAATTTTTTATTAATAGAAGTCAGTTTCTCTTTATATCATCTTGTTGCCTCTTATGCTGAAGTATTCATGATTTTTTGATCCACGTGAGATTTTTATGGTTATGCTATGATGAATGTTTGATTATAATATTGTTATGATGTTCTTCAGTGTTCTTTAACTTTAAATTCAAGAAGTTCTTGTGTTTGCATTTTTTCCTCCTTGGGCTGCTTGAAGACCTGATGTCAATAGCAGACATTTACACCTCCCTCACTAAGTCTTCCTCCTATTCACTTTTACTCACATTCACTGACTAAAGCTAATCAAGACCTCATTTTCTTGTGCATGCTACCCCAGATTTTTGAGTTAAAACATTGTTATTCTGAGTCTTGTCCATTTGATCTTTAATCACTCATTTACATTTACACATACTTTGATGGGTACTAGGTTGTTGGCACAAGGGCAGACCCAGGGTTCAATGCTTAATAACATACCAACAAAACCCCGACTACCGGCCCTTTCGGCAACACCTGCGAAGCAAGAGAGGTCTCACCCGAGGTAGAAGCATGGGGGGTTACATGACACATCTGTATGTAACCAGGCTAGGACACAGATCTGTGATGATAAAACTTCGCAGAGTACTCTATTAACACTTAGAAGATGAGATGCATTAGTTCATTAGTTTTATTAACATCGCAGAACAAACCCAAAGATGGATCGAGGTAGTAACAGTAAATTATTACATATCCTGAGCACTTAGCATTATAAGTTAGATCTAGCATCCATTCATCCTTAACACAAGTAAAGAACTAAGCAACAAGAGATCTATCTATCATACATAATAATCAAGGCACTAAGAAAATGAATAACATGAATAACACAGCACAAAGCACACCAAAGATGCAAGATATACGTGGTTCACCCCAGTGTTGGGCTATGTCCACCAACCACTTCACCTTCTTTATTATTCGTCTAGATCTTACATTCATTTTCTCCTGTGCACTAAGCCACAGAGCCAAGCTTTGCACCAGACAGGAGATATGTGCACTAAGCACCAGATCCTCCTTCCAAAACTAGGTCAAGGCACAGAGCCAACTTCCCTATCAAGCACAGAGCCTTAACACATATACATCATGTTGCACAAAGCAACTTAAAAATACTTTCACTTAGCTACCAAGACTTCACTACTTATACCATACATTCTTACTTATTTATACTTTTACAAACCTTTACAATAAGGCCTAATCATGGGTAAAAACCCCATGGGCCAAAATCCCATAACCCATTACAAAAACCCTATAGGACCCCTTACTGGGTCCACATAGCCTGCAAAATAAGTGAGATTTGTGATCTCATCTCTTCCCAGGTGCTCCTTCTTCGAACAATGTGTCGAAGTCCAAAAGTGGTCCAAACCTGACCAAGGTTTCCTCAAAACTTGGTCGAGGGCCAACATGGGCTTATCCTCTTTTCAATCTAAAGGTGATTCTTAGTGCTACCAAGGTGTGTCATAGACCTTGCGGTGCTATAGTGGGGTAGAAAATAAATGTAGTGTTTTAATGGAGAAGAGAATAAATATAGTGTTGAACAAATAATAAATGTAGTGTTGCAGTGGAGTAGAGAATAAATGTAGTGGTGTAGTGGAGTAGAGAATGAATACATAGTTGTAGTAGGAATACATGCAGAGTAATGGCATGGAATAACCTACTAGTGGTTTTTAGTATGTAGAAATGGTAAACCATAAATGATTTATGGTTTTACTATGCCTATTTGTTGAGTGCTAGGGATAGAAAAAATCATAGAGTGTAAGTTTTATCTTATTGTTATGCTGTCAAAATTTCTCTAGAATTATGCTACTGATGAACACTCTTGTTGAGAGCACAGAGACTCTGTATTGTAACATTTTTTAGTTGACGAATAATACATTGAGTGTGCTTTAAAGTGTGGGGTTTTTCTTCTGGAAGGGTTTTTCCTAAGAAATCTTGTTGTTTATGGTCTATTTTTTATTTCTTTGTTGCAATTGTTCTATTTTTTAGTTCTTTCACATTCTTCTCTCGTAGATTAGTGTAGGAATCATATTCCACACCTATCCTTCCTTTCAGTTTGTATCAGAGCCTCATCATCTTGGATCCATGGTGTTAGGGACAAAGTTTTTTTTATCTAATATTTGTTTGAGTGGAAGCTTGTACAAAAGGAAATCTTGTTGCAAGGAAATGGCGAAGAGATGGAGAAGTTTAATGACACTAACTTTGAGATATGGAAGCTCAAGATGGAGGATTTTCTCTTAGATCGAGATCTATGGGTTGTAATATATGGAACCAGACCCATTGGTATGATAGATAAATAGTGGGCAATTTTGGAGAGAAATGGAAGAATCCTTATCAGGCTCTATTTGGATAATTCAGTGTTATTGAATGTTTCTGAAGAAAAAATGTAGCAGCTCTCTGGAAGAAGTTGGGGGATTTGTATTAAGTGAAATCCTTGGTTAATAAACTTTTTATGTAAAAAAAATATTTTCCTTGAGAATGGGTGATGGTGATTATGTAGTTGAGCACTTGAATGCATTTATTACTATTGTGACCTAGTTTATCTTAGTTGGAGTGAATATGGATGAGAAGGATCGTTGTATGACCCTTTTGTGTTCTTTGCTAGATTCATGGGACAACCTAGTAATGGCCATTGGAAGTACTATGAAGAAATTGGTGCTTGATGAGGTCATGATCATTTTACTCTCAAATGAGGTGAGGTGAAAAGTTTTAGAATCCATCGATAAGGCCTTGGATATTCATGGAAGATCTAAGGAGAAAGACAAGAAAAGAGAATGGGTATATCAAAATCCCATAGGAGACATAAGTCTCCTAGAAAATCCAAAGAAAAATGTTGGAACTACGTTAAGGTTGGGCATTTCAGAAGGGACCACAAGAAAGATAAGAAGACGAATAAGAAGGAAAATAATGATTTTGATGATGAGTATGAAAAATCTTCTCAAGTGGATGGTGGAGATGCCTTCCTTGTAGCTTTGACAACCCGTGCAAGCCAAAGTGAATGGCTTATAGACTATGAAGCTTTGTTCCACATGACTTCCCATTAGAATTGATTTCATTATGTTATCTCTTTGTAAACTTCGTTCGGCTACGAAAATGAATGACAGAGGAAACCTCCAAACCAACTTTGAGGCCGAAAACTATCCTTTTTGACCTGGAGAAGGCTCTCTCTGAGGCTTTGTCTCTGTACAAGTTATGGATTTAAATTGTCAGCTAGATTTAACACTTTTACACAATATTTATGGTTCTATTGGCGAAATAAAGCAAGACCTTGGGTTATGGAGTCGATTTAAGAAAACAATAGAAACAAATGACTTAGTGACTGAACTTGAGAGGATAAAGGCTAAATAAGAAACAGTCTTTCAGTTAAAAATCATTGTTTGTAGCGAGAGAAAAAACACATGAAGAAACTCAGAGCACTGTCGGGGATGAATTTGGAGTTCACTTAGAGGAAACACGGTCGTCTAAATGGTGCGAATTTGGAGCACCGCATAGTGAATTCTAGATTTGAAATCATGTTCTGATTTAGAAAAAAAAATACATATATGATTATAAAGAACACAAGAAATCATGTACGTGAAGAGAGAATACAATACATCAAACTGCCACCATTAGAATCTTTTTGTCAAAGCTTCAGAACCTTTGCATTAAGTTTCAATCGAATCAAAGCTACATTCAATAGTCATTGTCTACACTGGTTTTCCAACTAACCCCTTTTACATGAAAATGATCCCCATATATAGAAACCTAATGTCACCCTAGGTTGCTAGGGTCGAACTCCCCTCTCCTAGAATCATGGATCCGATTTCTTTGAAAGAGAACAATAACTTTAACGGATTTACTAAAAATAGAAAACTCGACTTTGCCAAATCATAATCATAACCAAAATATTCTTTAAAATCATTGATCATGATCAAAATTAGACCATATTGGTTTGATAAGTCATCATGTGAATTTATGGACACTCTTTCACCCCTGCACAACAAGTCTGCTATGCAACAGTAACCTACAGCAAAAATGCAACAGATTACGCAGCAAACTAGGAAAATAGGTGTTAAATATGACATCATATCTCACGAATAAAAAACAATTTTTCAAAACTGAGAGAGGTTTTTGTAGGTAATCTAGTTATAAAAACAAGCCTCTCTCGGTTTCTTGAAATTTGTCTCCAGATGGCCGAAATATGTGTCACAAAAACATGTCTTGGACAATAAATCATGAAAACTGAAAAATAGGGCTCAAATATTCCTTTGAATCTCCCAAAATATGAAACAGTTTTCAAATATGAGAGAGTTTTTTATTATTTGGTTTGTCCTAGAAAAAAACTCTCGAGGATTTTCAAAATTCTTCACTAGTTGATTAGAAAGTGATCTTGGAGTTGACCACTAAACCAGTCATTTGTGTAGTGCGACAACATCATATGCATGACAGCATCCTATGCGCGACAACATTCTATGCACGAAAAAATTCTCTGCGTGACAACATCCTCTGCGCGACAGCATCCTATGTGCGAATACATCCTCTGTGCGACAACATCCTCTGCGTGACAACATCCTCTGTGCAACAACATCCTCTGCACAAAAACATCCTATGCGCAACAACATCCTCTATACGATGACATCTTCTGTGCAACGACATCTTCTATGAGACGACATATTCTGCGCGACGACATCTTCTATGTGACGACATCGACTGTTCAACGACATCTTCTGCGTGACAGCATCCTCTGCGTGACAACATCCTCTACTCAACGACATCTTCTACATGATGTAATCTTCTGCGCAACAACATTCTCTGCGCAACAACATCCTCTACGCAACAACATCCTATGCGCAACAACATCCTCTACGCGACAATGTCCTCTGCACGACAACATCCTATCTGCAACATCATCCTCTGTGTGACAACATCCTCTGTGTGACAACATCCTATGTGCAACAACATCTTCTACACGACGACATATTCTACGTTACGACATCTTCTACACGGAGACATCCTTTGCGCAACGACATCTTCTGTGCGACAGCATCCTCTGTGTGACGACATCTTCTGTGCGATGACATCTTTTGCACGACGAAATCTTATGTGCGATGACATATTCTGCGTGACATCATCCTATGCGAAGTGAAATTCTCTGCATAGCACACAAAAAATTTTGCAGTACACAGTTTCAAATGGAAATGGAAATAATAGATGATAAAGCTTCCTTTCGAAACTGACCCCTAGAGATGTTAGGTGATGCCAGGCATAAAAAAAATATTGGTGCTAACAGGCATGACTTTGCAAATTGCTAACAAATCTCTAACCTTAGCTATGAAAATCATGGTGCTAACAGCTGGCTCCAATGGGCATGTTATCCTCCCTGTGAGGCAACAAAGAACAGTAAACCAAGTGCCTTATCCATTGGGTTGTTCCCAAGCCATATACTGTGATCTGCAACCTGTAATTTGCTTCACCACCAACTTATTCTACAACTGAACTAAACCCAAACTGAAAATACAGATTGAAAAATGTTGAAAGAAATGCTCGCCATGTTGAGCTTATTCACACCTACCTACCATAATTGTTGAAAAAACTGTCAATCAAATGAAATAAAAATGTCAATGCAACCATGCAAACACTTTATCCAATGTTTTCTTTCTTTGCACATGCTTTCTCCAAAGCTTGTTTACTGATAATTCATTCAAAAATTTATCTATAAATTCAAATCTCAAAAAATTAAAATCATCGGGATTGTTTACCGCCTCTAACAAAACTGCAAATGGATCCTCCAAAACATGCATAAAACAACAATTGTGTTTCACCCCTTCCACTGCATCCTTGTTTTCATGTAATTCCACCTGTTGATTGCCACAAAGAGGCTAAAAAAACTACTAAGGCTGCTGGAAATAACAATCTTTTGAATCAGAAGACAATGTTGGCTGAAATGAAACTCCTAGTGGCAAGAAATCCATATCTAACACTGACATTGATTTACCATCATCTTTATTTCCAAGATGGTAATTGATCACAGGCTGCAAATCTAAACTGAAATAACCTTCCATGTAATCATCATCACGGTCATTAAATGTATGAGAAGGTTGTTGGTCCTCTTCACTGATAACAATTTTCTCATGTAAAACAATGTCACTGTGAACACAGTCGGACTTCCCTAATTCCTCTGTTATCTCATGATTTACTTTCAACAATTCAAAGGAATAAAAACATAATGGAAGATAATTTTCATTGGAAAGTCCACTACTTTCTTCATATTCAACATCATTCCTGGAGGATTTCTGATTTGAAACATTATAAACATTTTTCTTCAGCAATTTGAAAGAAGCAAAGCATAATGGAAAAGTTATTTCACCTGATTCAATACTTTCCTCATGTTCTTCATCGTTGTCACAACTGAAACATGCAGGCTGACTTCTTTCCTTAAACCGTTGAAACTGAACACTTCTTGATGGAGAACATGCATTTGGCTGCTCTGAAAAATCAATCTCATAATTATCATTATATTCATCATATTTGGGCAATTCAACTACATCTGCAATGTCATCCACAAGGAAAAATCTTGGTACATCAACTTTCTCTTCAATAGGTTGATCCTTATCTTTTGCAACAATGTCATTATTGAAAACTTTGAAAAAATGCATGAAACAATCAATTTTATGCTCATGTTGAAAAAGATCGGGATGTAAATCAACTTCTTGTTTATGCACAATCTCATGTCATTCTACTACACCATCGTTCTCTGTATTTGCAACACTCTTTAAATTATGATTTTGCGGCCTCTGACATGCTTGAATATTGTCTTCCACTTCCTGAGCATTATTGAACATTTGCTGGAAAGACATAGACTTCCTCTCCATCAGAAGAAGAGATAAGTTTGATTGAAAGGTTGTTACATAATGGAGCATGGCAGCAACTTCAGGAAGTTGGACTTCTTTAGGAAGTTTATAATAAAGACTAGCAAACCTCTTACTGAAATTTGAGATGGTTTCATCTTTCATTCTTCTCATGGCATAAAACTCTGAAAGGAGTATATTCCATGACTTTATCTCACTCCAAAATCTACGGAAAGCATCCCTCAATTCGTCCCACGAGCTAATCGACTAAGGCTGCAAATGTTTGAACCATTCTTTGGCATCTCCTTGTAAGGACTGAGAAAAGGCCCGCATAGACACATCATCATGTTCAATCTCAAAAAGTTCTATAAAATGATCAAAGACTTGAATATGTTTTTCAGCTGAATATCCATCAAGATTTCCATCGAACCTAGGAAGGTACTTATAATGTTTCAGAGAAAATTCATGAAGGATTGGAGGAAATTTAAGATGACTGTATCTTTCTTGAATCTTGGAGGGTGCAAGATTAAGAACAGAAGGTACAAGCTTATCTTTGGTTTCATTAAGCTCACAAGAATGGTCATGAACATCATATGGTTCAGAGGAAGGAGCTTGGTGAATATCGGTTATACAAGAAGGAGGTATACCTACAGTTTGCAATGAAGGATATACAAGGGTAGATCTTTGGGATTCATTTGAACACAGTAAGTGAAGAAATATTCTTTTGAAAAACTCAGGAAAGGACAAGAAGATATTGATAAAACAGAAAAATTACTTCATGAACTAAACTTAAGCTCGAGTACCTAATTTTTCCATACTACTCTTCCATATCTCTGTCAACATGTCTTATTCTCCAGTGGAGCCTTTGAATCGCATTTGAATCTTGATCGGAGTCTCCATGAAAACTTTAGCTCTGGATTCTTTTGTCAGTGGAATCACCTTCAAACCGATTTTTTGATGTGTGGAGTCGCCAAAGAAGAAATACAGCCAATATGTGCCTAAGTGTTTGTTTCTCTCATACCTTAGAACTAAAACAATGTCATTCTTCCCGAGAAAAATAATAACAATTGTCCCCGACAATGACGCCAAAATGTTATCTCTCTATAAACTTCGTTCGGCTGAGAAAACAAATGACAGAGGCAACCTACAAACAAACTTTGAGGATAGAAACTAGCCTTTCCGACCTAGAGAGGGCTCTCTCTGAGACTTCGTCTCTCTACAAGTTATGGATTTAAACTATCGGCTAGATTTAACAATTTTACACAATATTTCTGGTTCTATTGGTGAAAGAAAGAAAGACCTTGGGCTATGGAGTCGATTTAAGAAAACGATAGAAAAAAATGACTTAGTGACTGAACTTGAGAGGATAAAGGCTAAATAAGAAACAATATTTCAGTTAAAAATCGTTGTGTGTGGCGAGAGAAAAAACACATGAAGCAACTCAGAGCACCGTTGGGGATGAATTCAAAGTTCACTTAGAAGAAACACAGTCGTCTAAATGGAGTGAATGTAGAGCACCGCGTGGTGAATTATAGATTCAAAATCACGTTCTGATTTAGACAAAAAATACATGTATGAATATAAAGAACATAGGAAAGAGTGTACATGAAGAGAGAATACAATACATCAAACTGTCATCATTAGAATCTTTTCGTCAAAGCTTCAGGACCTTTGCATTAAGTTTCAATCGAATCAAAGCTACATTCAATAGTCATTATCTACATTGTTTTTCCAACCAACCCCTTTTACATGAAAATGATCCCCATATATAGAAAACTAATGTCACCTTTGGCTGCTAGGGTCAAACTCCCCTCTCGTAGAATCATGGATTCAATTTCTTTGAAAGAGAACAATAACTTCAATGGATTTACTAAAAATAGAAAACCTGACTTTGCCAAATCATAATTGTAACCGAAATATTCTTTACAATCATTGATTATGATCAAAATTCAATCATATGGTTGTGATAAGTCATCATTTTCATTTTTGGACACTCTGTCACCCTTTCACAACAAGTTTTCTACACAACAGTAACCTACAACAAAAACGCAACGGATTGCGCAACAAACTGGGAAAATAGGCATTAAATATAACATCATATCTCACGAATAAAAAACTATTTTTCAAAACTGAGAGCATTTTTTGTAGGTAAGCTTGTTATAAAGAAAAACCTCTCTCTATTTCTTGAAATTAATCTCCATTTGGCCGGAATACGTGTCGCAAAAACATGTCTTTGACAGGAAATTATGAAAACTGAAAAATAGGGCTCAAAGATTCCTTCGAATCTCCCAAAATATGAAATGGTTTTCAAATATGAAAGAGGTTTTTATTATTTGGTTTGTCCTCGATAAAAAACTCTAGCGGATTTTCAAAATTCCTCTCCAGTTGATCAGAAAGTGATCTTGGAGTTGACCACTAAACTAATCATTTGCACAGTGCGACAACATCCTATGCACGACAACATTCTATGCGTGACATCCTTCTCTGTGCGACAACATCCTTTGTGCGACAACATCCTATGCGCGACAACACCCTCTATGTGAAAACATCCTATGTGCAACAACATTCTCTGCGTGACAACATCCTCTGAGCGACAACATCTTATGTGTGACAACATCCTATGCGCAACAACATCCTCTACGCGACGACATCTTCTGCGCAACAACATATTCTATGCATCGACATCCTCTACACGACGAAATCTTTTGTGCGACAGCGTCCTCTGCGTGACGAAATATTTTGCGTGACGACATCCTCTGCGTGACGACATCTTCTGCACGACAACATCCTATGCACAGTGAAATCTTTTGCGTAGCACGCAACAAATTTTGCAGTGTGCAGTTTCAAATGGAAATGGAAATAATAGATGATAAAGATTCCTTTTGAAACCGACACCTAGAGATGTTAGGTGATGCCAGGCATAAAAACAATATTGGTGCTAACAGGCATGACTTTGCAAACTGTTGAAAAACCTCTAACCTTAGCTATGAAAATCATGGTGCTAACACAATGTATGAGAAATATGATGATGGGATGGTATACCTTAGTGATGACTCTCCTCTTAGAATAGTTGGTTGTGGCAGTGTCTTGATTAGATTCCTTGATGTCAAAATAAAGGGTATCAATGGAGTTTTTCACATTCTGGGTCTGGCACAAAACCTACTATTAGTAAGCACACTTAATGATGTGAGTGTGCAGGTTGTTTTCTATGAAAAAGAGTGTAAGATGGTTTGAGGAGCTATAATACTCGCTAAGGGTGTTCGTGTGGGAACTTTGTTCCATCTTGATGCATGCACTAGTGAGTGTAATATTTCTTGGAATTTTACAGCAAAGAGATCATAGGGTCTACAGTGCCACAATCAAAACCTCCTAATCAAATTCTAATTTCTTCAAAAATCTGTAGAGAAGACAATGTTATGGCACCAAAGATTGGATTGTATAGTTAAGAAGGGCCTACAGGTGTTGAAAAAAAAAATATTGTGGATGGATTGAATGATTGTTCTCTTGAATTTGATTTTTGTGAACATTGCATATATGGAAAACAAAAACATGTTCAATTTTATTCTAGTTCTCATAAATCTTCTGGGTTGTTGGACTTGATTCATTATGATGTATTTGGTCTAGTTATAGTTGATTAGATTTCTAAGGATTTGTATTATGTGTCATTCATTGATGATTATTCTAGAAGGACATGAGTATATCTTCTTAGAACTATATTTGAGGTTTTCAGTTGGTTGAAGAATCTTAAATCTCTCTTGAAAAATTAGACTGGTAGGAAGATTAAGGTATTGAGGACTAATAATGGAGGTTACTTTTGTTTTGTAGATTTTGATAAGTTTTGTATGGCAAATGGCATTGAGAGACCTAAGACAACTCCATATTCCCTTGAATGGAATGGAATTGCAGAATGGATGAATAGAGCATTAATGGAGAGAGCTAGGAGTATGCTTAGTGGATTCAACTTATAGAAGAAGTTCTTGGCAAAAGCAATTGCTACTACATGTTACTTGATTAACAAGTCTCCCACATCAACCCTCGTGGATAAGACCCCTATGAAGGTATGGACAGAAGAGAATCCCTCACTTTAGCATCTTTGTATTTTTGGTTGTGAGGCATATTCTCATGTTCCTAAGTAGAAGTGATTGAATTTGTATAACAAGGCAGTGAAATGTATTTTCATTGGCTATGGTGTGAAAGGGTACAAACTTTGGAATCCTGTGGCTGGAAATTTTTTGTATAGAAATAATATCATTTTCAAAAAAGTTGAGTCTTCTCCCGCAGTGGTACATGTAGAAGAGGATGAGAAGAATTTAGTGGTTCAGCTACCACCCAAGACCATGAAAGTTGAACCATAAAATGGGCAAGAAGTTCATGATGGAGCTAATGAGGAGGATGTTTCAAAGAGATTGGAAGCGGAGGAAGAAATTCCACCTCAAACTTTAAGGAGGTCCACTTAGAAAAAAAGGCAACCTGATATGTATAATTATAGTCTATCTAATTTCAAATGTATATTTTTTTCCCCAGTTGTTAATTTAACATAAATTAGATTCCTATTAACTCTAGCAGTAGCATTTGATTTAGAGATAGAACAAATGGATGTGAAAAAAACATTCTTACATGGTGACTTGAAGGAGGAGATCTATATGACATAGCCATAGCACTAAGTTGAAAAAGGTAAAGAGTCTTTGGTTTGGAAGTTAAAAAAGTCTTTATATGGTCTCAAACTGTATCTGAGAAAGTGTTACCAAAAGTTGTGCGTTGGGATTAGAATTTGTGAGATCCAAATCAAATCACTGTGTGTATTACAAACAAGATGGTGATCATTTCCTTGTTATTACTCTATATGTAGATGATATGTTATTCTTTGGTGAGGGTAAGGATGTGATTTGTGATTTGAAGTCTCAACTTTCAACACAATTTGATATGAAGGAATTGGGGGCTACAAAATATATCTTAAGAATGGAGATTAAAAGAGATAGAGCAAATAAAATACATTGGTTGAGCTAGAGTAAGTATGTAAACTCTGTGCTAGAGCATTTTTGCATGACAAATTGCAAACCATTGAGTGTTCCTTTTTCTATGGGTCTAAGATTTCAATTGAGCAATACCCTACAACACCTGCAAAGATGGAGGATATGGATTTTATTCCTTATGTTAGTGCAGTTGGTAGTTTGATGTATGCCATGGTCTATACTAGACCATACATTGACCAAGCATTGGGAGTCTTGAGTCGATTCATGATTAATCATAGATGTGAACATTAGCCTGTAGTGAAGAGAGTCTTCAGTTATTCGTGAGGTACCTCTGAATATTCCATTTGCTATCATAGTAATGTTTCAAGTGACACTCAATGGATGTATAGGGTTATGTGGATTCTAATTGGATAGGGGATGCGGATAGAAGGATATCTACGAACATATACATGTTTCAATTGTTTAGTTGAGCAATAAGTTGGATGAACAAGTGAAAATATATGGTCGCTTTATCCATTGCAGAGTTAGAGTATATGGTAACTATCCATTCTTGTAAGGATGTCATTTGAATTATAAAATTGTGTTCAAAAGTAGGGTTAAGTCAAAAAGCTATTACAATTCAATGTGATAGTAATAATACCATTTGTCTCGCTAAGAACTCAATCTTTTGTGCAAAGACAAAGCATATAGATATCCAGTACCATTTCGTTAGAGACATGGTAGAGGATGGGAAGGTGATGCTAGAGAAAGTTGACACCTTGCAAAATGTTGCAAATGCATTGACGAAACCAGTGACCACAAGTAAATGCAAGTGGTGTTGTCAGTGTATGAGCCTTATGGGCCCTAGCAATTAGATTGTAGTTTGATGCATTCTCTCTTGTATCCGTGCAAGATATATGCTAAGTGGGAGAATGTTGGGGCACGTGTGCCACACACTTTGTAGTGTTGTAGCAAAGCAGAGAATAAATGTAGTGTTGTAGTGGAGCAGAGAATAGATATAGTCTTGAGAAGAGAAAAATGTAGTGTTTTAGAGTAGAGAATAAATGCAGTGTTGT
>JASDQU011401457.1:27902-46312 GCA_032191745.1 Picea mariana | reverse complement strand
TGATTTTGCTCGGCCTTCATGCAGGTTTGTTCTGGTTGCTTGATAATGGATTGAGGTGTTTTGTTTTGTTGTAAGGGTTTGGGTTTGCATGATATTACAATGCCTCAAAATAACTATTTTAGGCCCCTTTTTACGAGAACTTTATTGTTTTTGGCAATCCCTTAATGTTAGTTACATACCAAAATTCCAATTGTCTTCAACTTAGTGTGCATAGATATTGACATCATTACTGTGCATTGGATTGAAGTGCGAATTACATGTTTAAGATATGGAAAACCAAACATCCATTTAGATTAACAATATCTTAATACAATGCCTCAAATGAAAGGAGAAAGTAGGATTTAGGATAAAATTAATTAAATCCCCTTATAGATTAGGCTTGAATAATAATCGGAAATTAGTGCTAAAAGTCTTTGTTTTAAATCGCTAATTCGAATTCTATTAACAAGATTCTCATTTTCCCGCAATTTCATGAAAATTTGGCTTAATTAATTAAAAATCAGCATGTAAGCACTAAAATTTAAAAACCAGAATTGATATAACATAAGAAAAAATAAAATAAAAAAATCAATAAAAAAGTTCGCCCATATGGGCTACAGCTCTGGATCCGCTTCAATTTATGAATTGATCCATTCATAAGGATGAAAAGTACGTTATTTCACCGTTTTACATCAAAATAATGGCCTTCAATCTACAAAATCTATCTCTTACATTAACTCCCAAGCCCAATAGTCCTTCTAGAAATATGTACTCTAATCTCGTGGATATAATCATTAATGCCAAAAATAAAATGAATCCCAAAGAAGTCCCAATGAGTGCACTTACTAGAGTTAACAAACACACTAGATATTTCTTTCAAGTTTCTGCTCGATGGGTGCACTGAATTATATATCGAGTTTCTTCAATGATCACACAAGACACATCTAGCGTTTACAATTGCATATTGTAGTGATGAAGATTCACATGGATTGTGACGACTGTGAGAAGGGATGCACATGTCGATACTTCCATAATGCATGTAGGAAGACTAAGGACACATTGTAAATCTATTGAAGAGGTAGATCCTCACACAAAGTTCATGATTTGGTGATTTTTAAAGCCTTTGATACTCACACCTTGGCTCAAAGTCTTATTATGCTCTATCATGATATGAAACGTCAAAGGAGCAATGGATTTATAACTAGTCGAACCCCCTCATGTTTGTTTCCTTTGACAACTTCTCCATTTCCAACTCAACCTACATGTTGCTTGGTACTATCCATCCAAATATGCCCGCAGATTTCTATAGAAGAAGAAGCTTCCAAATCTATTTTAAAATCGATCTCCACAATTCAGTGAGTGACTTGGATGATTCTAATACCATTTGAACCCATTTTATATGGTTATTCTAATTGGATCAATTGACTTAGTGTGGATCCTCCTGGATCACTACCCCCCACTAAAAATCTTTTGGACCACCAAAATTTTGGTTTCATTCAGAAAATATGTGAGGGTACAACTCCCTCACTTTTCCTGTTTCCATCCATCGTTCTTTACTTGGATGTATTCCTTTTAGACCGACATAACGATACTCCATATAACCTCTTCGAGAAGTCCTCACCCTTATATCGAGAATAACATCTTCTCGCAACTCATCAAGATATTTATGAACAAAATATTCAACAGAAGGAACTTGAACATTCTCACCTTGATCCATGAACATAGGAGGCTCATGTAGTTTCAAGTTTTCAACATTAACCATGGAATACATCTGCATATATGGAGGTAACTCCAACAAAAAAATATTGTCACAAATCTTTTCCAAAATATTAAACGGACCATACCTGATTGGATTGAGCTTTTTACCTTCACCTTTAAGGCATTATTTGCTAATATATAACCAAACTTGATCACCAACTTGGTAGTGACGATCAACCTAATGCTTGTCATTCCTAGACTTATACTTGGCTTGGCTCTTTTCCAATTTTTCTTGTACGCCTTGATGAACCAATTTTATCTTCTGGATGAAATTATTGGCTTTATCTGCATCATTACATCTGTCTGCCATTAAATATTTCCCAAGAGTGAAGTACAAAGGAGACTTAGAAAAATAACCAAAACATGTCTTAAAAGGAGACCTCGGATGTGTAGAAGAATGTATGTCACAATTATAAGCATGATGTACACAATGCAATTGTTCATCCCAAATCTTAGGGCACTGATTACAATAGCCTAAGAGTAAGTGTATCACTGCCATGTTAACCACTTTTGTTTGTCTATCAGTTCATGGATGAAAAGTGTTTCTCTTCTTAAGCTTAGTGTCCATTAACTCCCACAAAATTGACCAAAATATCCCAAGAAAGCGAGAGTCTTGATCATATAAACTGGATGTGGGAAAACCAAAATGAACCCAAAAATATTAGAAGAACATATGTACAGTCCCTTATCCTGTCACCTATTTCTTACAAGGCACTAAAACACACGTTTTTCTAAATCTATCCACAAAAAAATATAAATAATCATGACTTTTCCTGGACATAAGAAACCCCCCCTACAAAATCCATAGACACACTTTCCTATGGACGAGAAGGTAAATGAAGTGGCATATACAAACTCAATTTTTTGTTACTTGGTTTTCTAGTGGCACACATCACACATCATTTTACATATTTGGACATAATTTCATACATTTGATGCCAATAACAATAGCGTTGTAATTGAGCTATTGTTTTTCCTATACAAAAATTACCAGAAATGAGAAAATTATGTGCTTCTCTTATTACATGCACTCTTTCTTCTCATGGAATACACAATTTACCAAGATGATATAACAATTTGTCATGTACAATTTGTTCGATTCTTCCACTTTAGTACCATGGATTAGTGTTTCATATACATAGATGATTTTAGGGGCTAAATTTTTCCAATGGGCTAATTTTCCRTGGTTTTTCCCAAAAAATTGTTCGTCAATTTCCATTTTTTCTAAAAATGATTTGCCCAAATTCAATAGAATAAAATTATTTTAACTTAAAAGTYGCCAAAAMTTTATAGAAACTACTATATAAAATCCYTGGAAATTTGAATATTTTTACAAAAGTATCGCAAAACATTTTACATTTTGCATAAGGACTAGTAAGATTAGCCCATGTTTCTACATTTTAATATAAATTTCCATCCTTAAAATTATCYGTGTTCATATACATCCTTAAAATATTCATCTCTAGCATATTGTTCAATGTAACTTTCATAAGCCAATGAACTATGCTGTAAAACAATGGATGCATTAATAGAAGGTCTAGATAACATATTAGCAACTTTGTTTTGTATACCTTTCTTATACCTAATGACCAAATGGAATTGTTGCAAGAATCCCATCAACTCAAAATGACGTGACTTCTATAGCTTGGTTTATGAATGGAGATACTAGAGAGGATGATGATATGTATGGATGATTATCTCTTTTCCCATCAAATATTGTTTCAACTTCTTCATAGTTTGAACCAAATCATACAATTTTTTGTCATGAGTCGGATAGTTTCTTACCGTACTAGTGAAGGTCTCTGAATGGTAACACACTGGTTTCCTCCTTTGTATTAACACTGCTCCCATGGCATAATCACTTGCATCAGTTTCAGTCTCAAATGGTTGTTGTAAATCTAGCAATGCTAGAACTGGGATTGTATTGATATTTTCTTTCAAGGTCTCGAAGTCTTTTTGTTGTTTACCTCCCCACTAAAATCCATGCTTAGTACTTGTCAAAGAATGTAAAGGAGATCCCAAAAAAGAAAATTTAGCAATGAAATTCCTACAATGTTAAGCCCTAAATAGTGTCACATTACCCCTTAATTGGGGCATATTACAACAATATTGTTATTTTATTTGTGTCGGCTTGGGTCCATTAGTTGTAATTGTACCTCCTAGTCTCCTATATATACCAAAGAGACCTTTTCATTTGGAATCATCTGGTAATTGTGAATTCATATGATGTATAAGGAGGTTTCCCCCTCGAAGAGGCTTATTATCTGAATTTCTCTCTTTTTCAAGGCATTGAGTTCTTATTCTAAAGTTTTTATTCTATTTTGATATTTGGTTCTTAACATTTGGTATCAGAACTAGAAAATCATCGGGACTGACTTCTTCAAAATAATTCTTCTTGGAATTTTTGCTACAATTTTTTTTTTCTGGAAGAATTCAGGATTTGGAATTTCTGTGGTGTAGAGGCAAAATATAGAGATAACTTGGGTCCAAATTTAATATCTTGGTTCGTTATATTTTTGGAGATACATTCTGTTCAAGTTAGGGTTTTTGACTAGTCCTAAAACTAGCCTGAAACAAGTCTTCTTGGAATTTTCGCTCCCAATTTGTTTCGGCTTGGTTTCAGGTTCTGAAATTTTTACAGTACAAAGGAAGAATAGTGAAGTATCTTGTGTACAAATTGCATCCCTTTGTTCATTGTACTCTGAAAGTTATTTTGTAACACACCCAAACCCTGAGTATATTTCCTAGGGATGGGGCATCAAAATTTCGCTCTCCTTAACATATCAAATCCTCCGTCTGAGGTCCTCATCCTCTTCTACTTACCCGTAGCGTTATAATGACTGCTACCAGCCTCAAATCTGAGCTTTGGGTTGCAATTTATGGCTTCCCAAAGTTCTTCAGGCGTTCATTGGTTGAGGTCCATGTAGCGTCCACGTGAATCCACCTCACACGTATTGTCTCCAAGTTCCTTCATCCACGGTGCAAGTCCATGCTGGATTTTCAAAGAGCTATGGCTCATGAATTTACTTTAAATTTTTATTTTTATTTTTACTTGAACCATAACTACTACAGTAAACCAAGATCACAAGAATAATAACCATGCACAAGAACACAAGAAGTATCCTGGGAGAACCTTCTCAACAAGGGAATAAAACCCATCCAATCCTTTGCTATATTCCTTAAGAGAAAGACCTCCCACACACAACCTAGCACACAAGGGTGTGTTGTAATTCTCATAATTTCATACCACAACTTTTGAAATCATGAGATGACACAATGATAAGTGTGTTTCCTCAGTGGGGATTCACCTTTATTTATATAAGAATTGTCACATTAAATGATGTGTCTATTGGCACAATAGGAACGACCTTAATGAATCAAAATAAAATTAATAATTACCATATTAATTATCTTTTATATTAATTATATTTTACATTAAGGTGGGGATGACCTGTACCCTTTACATTACAATTAGGGTTACGGATAAGTCTAACTCTTGAACAATATAGCAAGGGATCTCATACACCCACTAGTTCTCAACCACTAGGGGCACATCCATAGGGATGTTCATATCTCTATCTCATTGTGTCTCACAGGAGAACCACACTCACTAGTGCTCAACCACTAGGATCATGTTTACCTGTTCTCATCCATAGGCACATCCAACTCATCAGATATTCTTTCCCATTGCATTACATAGGAAGGTCATCTAGAGTTCATCATCTCAACTCTCTGCTCAGAGGAGGCTAATACATCATTTCCATCTTTGTCTCATAACGATGCACCCAACTCATGGGAATTCATACGTTCACCTTTTGCTAAGCCAAAAACATGTCCAACTCATCAGATCTCCTTTCTCACTGCGTTACATAGGAGAATCATCTAGATTTCTTCTCAACTCTTTGTAAGGAGGAGGCCATCACTATGTTCCATTTCTGTCTCAGATAGGAACCATACACCCATCTCAAGGGCTCTCTCTCAGGTCTGTGTCCTGGAGGATGTCTCACACAAATGTAATCATTAACACTCCCTGTTAGCTAGGGAGGCATTCTCCACCAGGCCAAGTCACTCATGGAAGTACTCAAACTTCGTCCTGGCTGTAATCATCAACACTCCCTCTCAACTAGGGAGGTAATATTTCACCAAGCTAGTTTCTCACATAAGTATTCAAACTTCGTATTGGTAAGCGGTTTGGTGAAGATATCTGCAATGTACTCATGTGTAGGAGGGTACTGCATGGGTACTGATTTCTTCTGCAACATGTCTATGATATAATTATATTTTATATCAATTTGTTTCAATCTATCATGAAACACAGGGTTGTTAGAGAGCTTCACACAGCTCTGGTTATCACAAGTAATAATAGGATCCACTTCATGATCAAATAAATCTATCAAGAGCCACACTACTTCACAGACTGCCACACTCAATGCTATATACTCTGCTTCTGCGGTACTTAAGGCCACATGGCTTTGTTTCCTGTTGCACCAGGAAACCATGGCCAACTCCAAGTTAAATCAACAACTGGATGTGCTCTTCTGGTCCACTGTACTCTTTGCTCAATCTATATCGATATATCCCTACAAACTCAAGTTCACACTAGAGGCACATATCAGGCCATATCCAATTGTGCCTCGTATATATCTCAATACATGCTTTACTATTATCCAGTGAGTCTGTCTCGCCTGACTCATGGATTGACTAAGCACATTTGTTGCATAACATATATCAAGTCTGGTGTTAACCAGATACATCAATGATCCAATCAGCTATCGGTACACATGTGGAACAATCTTCTCTGAATCATCATCATTTTTTTTCTGTCAAATCCATCACCATCGGTGTAGACATGGATTTGCATTCTTTCATACTGAACTTATTTAATATCCCCACTTTATATTTTCCATGACTTAGGAAAAATTCTCATTGGTCCTCTATTATACTTCGTGTCCCAAGAAGTAGTTCATCATACCCAGATCCTTCATCTCAAAATCAGAAGTCAAAGCTTGCTTCTAATAACATGACTTCTTGAATAAGTCATCAAAATCAGGCTCTTGTCACCAACAATGTAAGAGTATAGGTTTGGATCAGCAACACTCTTGCTGAAACCCAAACTTCATCAAGAATCTATCTATCTGATGTAGTTTCCAACTCATGGATGGTAGTATAGATGGAAGTGCACCAGGATACTGGATCAATATGTCTCATCATAGTTCACTCTGTCTACTTGTGAGAATCCTACGACTACAAGTCTCATTTTTGTATTTCTCGACACTTCCATCGGCTGCATGTTTTTCTACCTCTTGTAGAGTTTTTCAAGCCCAAACAAGCCTTTTTTTATGGCCAAATGCAAATTCCCTGGGAATATCAACTGGAACAACTGGATCAAGTGTATCAATGGCTATCTTCCTCTGGACTTCTGAAGAGAAAGAAGGCATTGTCTCTCTTTCTCAATTAGTTTGACTTCTTCTGAGTCAAGTGAATCCCTTTGAAGTCTGAAGGATAAGCATCTTCCTTTGTTTTTAACCTGCCTAGAACAAGAAAACAAGTGAAAGGAAACACGACAAGAATATCTCCTAGAGGAGATTCATGAGTACATCTCTAGAATCAAAACAATTTACAGATTGTTGTCACAACTACAATACCTATTTGTAATGTAGCAACCTTAGCAATGTAGTTTAGAGTCATTAAAAACAATCAAACATGGAGTCTTCACTTCTAGTGTGTTGTTCTTCTGAATGCACTGAGACCTTTCTGGGTTCATGATTTCACCAAGGGTTCCTTCCTCCTGCAAGTACCCTTATGACAATGATGCAAATAATATATATACAAGTGCATACCTAAGAGTGTACACCAATGGAGGTTCTGCTTGGTTATCATAGACTAGAAATCTCATTATATTGTTGTAGCATCCTATGGCCACATGTCACTGCTATATTCTATAACCAGACTTGTTTGTCTTGTAGCCACCCTTGAGCTTCTAGCAAAAATATTTAAGACCAAACACTTCAAGCAATCACTGTTGTTGTCTTTCGGATCTGGTCCACTCTTCTCACTTACAAGACCATCTGCATAGGTGAATGATCTATTAGGTGAAGTCGTTCAACCAATGCAGCCACTTCAACACTTCATCAATCCAATGTCCTTTTCCCGGTGCTTGATCATCGTATAGAACATGGATATGTCAAAATCTGGATAGTTGTATGTTGGTATCTCCATCAATTTTGGGTTGAATATTAAACTGAGCACCTATACATCAAACATGTCATCCGAAGGATGCAACCTTGGGCAAGATCTACAACAAGAAAAGTCTATCCACTCATGTAGAGGACTACTGTGAAATTATGTCACACCATAGAATGTCTTCTTGCCTTTTTGTTCCTAACAAACTGTTGGATTCACGTGATTCTTTCACCACTGTAAATCCACCCATAATAGTGTTTTCCATTTGGTTTTGAAGACTGTAGTGAAAGGATGAAAACAATGCTCAGCCAATCCTTAACTTTCCAACCCTTTACTTTCCATAGTCTGCCCGCAATTTGAAAAAAAAGCCCATCGAATTTAATAAGGGAGGTGCATCATCTGAAAAGGAAATAGAAGGACAAGATTGTTATTTTAAATTATTAATATTTAATTTCAATATTTTATATATTCCATCAATATTTAACTTCGATGGAATATTTAACTTCAATGAGAACCCTATCGTCCAATTTTTTTCTACGTAGACACATGACTAAGACTTGCGCTCGGTGATACATTGAGTACAAGTGAAGGATTCGATCTCACGACATTCCCCTGAGATGATGATCCAAGAACCATCAAAATTCCATGTATATGTAACCCCTGTAGGTTTACAACTTATTCTATGGAGGATTTTTTATTAGCCCCTGAAAGCGCTCTTTAGAAGAGCCATCAACACGATACAACAAGGGGGTGTGGCCCTTTGAAGGGTTAGATAATATAAGGAACCCCAATCTTGCAAAATGGGAAACTGATGCCACATTTGGACCAACAGAGCACCAAGCTCCTCAACCTTACAGTGCTTCAACGGATCGATCCCTGTGTCAAAGACATCCTCTTCACGACCGCTCATGTTACATTCTATGAATTCAATATCGAACTCAACCAATGGGTATGTACTCCTTTTCTATCGTTTTGAACATAAAACGAACTTGTGGCGTAATTTAATTCTGCACAAGTGAATTAATTAGGGCCTTTTCTACCTAGATAATTTACAGTGATTATCTGTGACATTAATTTCTGCCAACTTCCTTACTCATGCACATTTATGTGCATTTCTGCCTTCCTCTATAGACAAACAATTTTTTTTAAATGCAGTTTCTAGAGAGGGTCTGGCCTCCCCTTGAGCTGGCGGCGGGGTATATTCACCACATAAACTTAAAAGGGGTCCGACCCTTTCCTTCTATGTAATAGCAGCAAGGGTTTAGAAGTCCACGGTCTTCCTTCAATTTTGAGCAAGTGGTATTCTTCAAGACCTGCTCTGAAACCATGTTGGATTTTCAAAGAGCTATAGCTCATGAATTTGCTTTAAATTTTTCTGTTTAGTTTTACTTGAACCATAAAAACTACAAAAACCAATATCACAAGAATAATAACCATGCACAAGAACACAAGAAGTATCTTGGGAAACCCGTCTCAACAAGGGAAGAAAACCCATCCAATCCATTGCTATATTCCTCAAGAGAAATACCTCCCACACCATCACCAAACCTAGAACACAAGAGGGTGTTGTAATTCTCATAATTTCATACCACAACTTCTGAAATCATAAGATGACATAATGATAAGTGTGTTTCCTCAATGGGGTTTCACCTTTATTTATATAAGACTTGTCACATCAAATGATGTTTCTATTGGAACAATTGGGCTGACCTCAATGACTCAAAATATAATTAATAATTACCATATTAATTATCTTTTACATTAATTATATTTTATATTAATTATATTTTACATTAAGGTGGGGTCGACCTGTATCCTTTACATTACAATTAGGGTTACATGTAAGTCTAATTCTTGAACAATATAGCAAGGGATCTCATACACCCACTAGTTCTCAACCACTAGGGGCACATCCATAGGGATGTTCATATCTATATCTCACTGCATCTCACAGGAGAACCACACTCACTAGTGCTCAACCACTAGGATGATGTTCACCTATGATCATCCACATGCACGTCCAACTCAACAGATCTTCTTTCCCACTGCATTACATAGGAGACTCATCTGGAGTTCATCATCTCAACTCTCTGCTCAAAGGAGGCTAATACATCGTTTTCATTTATGTCTCATAAAGATGCACCCAATTAATGGGAATTCACATGTTCACCTTATGATCGACCACATGCACGTCCAACTCAACAACTCTCTTTTCTCATTGCGTTACACATGAGAATCATCTAGAGTTCTTCTCAACTCTTTGTAAGGAGGAGGCCATCACTTCATTCNCATACACCCACTAGTTCTCAACCACTAGGGGCACATCCATAGGGATGTTCATATCTATATCTCACTACATCTCACAGGAGAACCACACTCACTAGTGCTCAACCACTAGGATGATGTTCACCTGTGATCATCCACATGCACGTCCAACTCAACATATCTTCTTTCCCACTGCATTACATAGGAGACTCATCTGGAGTTCATCATCTCAACTCTCTGCTCAAAGGAGGCTAATACATCGTTTTCATCTATGTCTCATAAAGATGCACCCAATTAATGAGAATTCACATGTTCACCTTGTGCTCGACCACATGCATGTCCAACTCAACAACTCTCTTTTCTCATTGCGTTACACATGAGAATCATTTGGAGTTCTTCTCAACTCTTTGTAAGGAGGAGGCCATCACTTCATTCTAGTTCTATCTCAGATAGGAACCACACACCTATCTCAGGGGCTCTCTCTTAGGTCTGTGTCTTGTAGGATGTTCATGCAATTGTAATAATCAATAGTCCATCCACCGTGGATGAAGGAACTTGGAGACAATGCACGTGAGGTGGATTCACGTGGATGCCATGTGGTCCTCAACCAATGAACGCCCGAAGAAATTTGGGAAGCCATAACTTGCAACCCAAAGCTCGGATTTGATCCTGGTAGTAGTCATTAGAATGGTATGGGTAAGTAGAAGAGGATGAAGACCTCAGACAAAGTATTTGAGATGTTAAGGAGAGAAAAATTTTGATTCCCCATCCCTAGGAAATATACTCATGCGTCGGGTGTGTACAAATTGGTATCAGAGCATGGTTGCAACACTTGGCCTACTTGGGCTCATGGATGAGTTGCGTAAAAACCATATTTAAAGGAATTTTAAGGGTGACACCCTATCTTACCTCTTTCCTAAAGAGTCTGGTTAAACTATTATTGAAGAAAAGAATGAAACTTTCTACTGTGTGTGTATTTAAGAAATATGAACTGTGTGTTGTTCATAAACTACTAAAATGTTGGCTAACAATAAGTTTTTTGTTAGCACTCAAGTAGTCAGTAAATCATGGTAAAACTACAAGTATAAAGGATGGTGACGCGCCATGAAATGGGGGACGACTCCCACAAAAAATACGAAGAATCTGATGAAAGGAGGGTGGTGGAATCTCCTCCAGATCTAGCTGAAACTATAAGGAGCCTCATGGTCGAATTACAGAGTTGAAAGGATGACAATGAAAGGTTGATAAAGGAGCAAGAAAAACAAATGCAAATTAATGCAGTCTTGCTGCAGAGCTTATCYGATATACAAAGGTAGTTGCAACATGGACCCACAACCAGTCAAGTGGACCGACGACATACAAAGAGAAGTCAAAGCCCACCAGAGATACGAAAATGTGGTCCCATAAGTGGCCACACTAAGAGGAGTACCTCGAGGAAGGTCCAACCTAGAGGCAGGAGACACTCATCGAGAGAGTCCTTTGGAGAGGAAATTGGAAACTCCGAGGGATCTTCTAGTAGAAAAACTAGTTCGCATTCTCAAAGGAAAGGAAAGAATGGAAAGCATTCCAAAAGTCATGATCCTGAAGATTTAAAGAAAGCGAAACCACCCTCTTTCAATGGAGAGATTGAGAAAGGGGAAGAGGCAGAAGCTTGGCTTCTTGGTTTAAAGAAGTACTTCAGAGTCCATGACTACCCTGAAAACTTGAAGGCTCGAATAGCCATCTTCAACCTGAATGGAAAGGCTTCCATTTGGTGGGAAGACCTTAGGAATGTGAAAGGAATCCATGAGAAGGACTTGTTATGAAAACAATTTGAGAAACACTTCAAGATGAAATATCTATCAGATAAATACTTTGATGGGAAGACTAAGGAGTTCTATAAAATCAGGCTAGGACAACTCACCATAGAGGAATATGCCACTAAATTCCTTGAGTTGGTGAGGTATGTACCCTACATAAAGAATGAAAAGGTAAAAGTGTAATGATTTATTAGTGGGTTAAATTAGACCTACCAGGACAAGATTGAGTTTGATGAGCCAAAGACCTTAGAAGACACTATCCGCAAGGCAAGGTATTGTTATGAACAGTTCAAGAGTCAGATAGAATCTCATGGGGACTGGAAGAAGAAAAGTAGTTTGGGATTTAAGAAGAAGGGGTTTAAATCCTCAAGATTTAAGAACTATGGGAAGGGATATAGGATGAGCCTTCCTACTAGAAGTGTGTATCAGAAAAATTTCCCCTCCCAGAGTGGAAATAAACCTTTTGGAGCAACCCCAAGAAAGACTGATAACCCAAAGAAAGAACCCTTGAAATGTTGGGGTTGTGGAGAAGAACATCTATTGAGGGATTGTCCACATAGACAACATAACAATAGGAGATTCTACAATATCCAAGAAGCTACCACAGTCAATGATGTGGCTAGGAGCATGCCACATATTTATGCAGCCCTGGATAATAACCAAGCCGACCACCAAGCCTCAGTGGTGGAGATGGAAGGCATGATCGCCAACATTGTAGTTTCTTTTTTAATTGACCTTGGTTCTAATTTGAGTTATGTGGTCCCTCAGACTGTTGATAAGTGTAAACTGCAACCAGTTAGACATGTTAAACCATGGTTGGTACAACTAGCGACTGTAACCAAAAGAAAAGTACCAGAGGTCATACCATCTTTCCAATTCATTATGGATGGATTTCCCACCCAAGTGACCCTTAACATACTTCCCCTGGGGTCTTATGACCTATTGGTTGGTATGGACTGGTTAGCCACTTATAAAACCAAGTTGGAGTATTACCATAAGACTTTGGAGTGTGAAAATGAAGAAGGAAGAAAAATAACCCTCCAAGGGATTCAAAGGCCTGTCTCAGTGAGATGAATATCAACCCTTCAAATGAACAAGTATTGCAGGAAGGGATGTCCTCTATATGCACTACATGTGTTCAAATCTGTTGAGGATGACAAACCATACCTAGAGGACCACACCATATTAATAGAGTATAAAGACCTATTTCCATAAGAGGTATTGGGTCTACCTCCGAGAAGAGATATTGACTTCTCCATAGAACTTGCACCAGGGTCAGTGCCAGTGTCTAGAACGCCCTATAGGATGAGTACACTAGAGCTAGTTGAGATCAAGTTACAACTAAAGGAGATGATGGACAAAGGATACATCCGATCTAGTGTGTCTTTATGGGGAACACTCATCTTGTTTGTGAAAAAGAAAGATGGCACACTCCAACTGTGCATAGACGATAGACAACTCAATAAGACAACCATAAAGAACAAGTATCCCTTACCAAGAATCGATGACTTGTTTGACCAATTAAGGGGTGCTTCCATTTTCTCAAAGATTGAATTAAGGTATGGATACCATCAAGTCCGAATCAAGGATGAAGACATCCACAAAACAACCTTCAGGACAAGATATGGTCACTATGAATTTGTGGTGGTGCCATTTGGATTAACTAATGCCCCCACCACTTTTATGTGCTTGATGAATAATGTACTCAACAAATTCTTAGACAGATTTGTATTGGTTTTCATTGATGATATCCTAATATACTCCAAGAACAGAGAGGAGCATGAAGAACATCTTAAATTAGTGCTTCAAGTACTAAGAGAGCATCAGCTCTACGCTAAGTTTAGCAAGTGCAAATTTTTCCAGAAGCAAGTACATTACTTAGGCCATGTTATTTCTGAAGAAGGAGTGGCAGTAGACCCTGACACGATCAGATCTATCATGGAATGGCCTACCCCAAAGGATGTATCTAATATCAAGTCATTTATGGGCTTAGCTGGATACTATATAAGGTTCATAAAAGGATTTTCCAAGATTGGTTGTCCAATCACTGCCCTTCAAAAAAAGGGGTTTAAATTCACTTGGACATAAGAAGTGAAGAAAGATTTCAGGAACTGAAATACCTTTTAACCCATGCACCTATGCTGAATATTGTAGACCCTGATGATGGCTTCCTCGTGTGTACAGATGCTTGTAAGGAAGGACTTGGAGGATTTCTTATGCAAGAAGGGCGTGTAATTTTCTACAAATCTAGAAAATTGAATGAACATGAAATTAATTACGTGACCCATGATCTAGAGTTGGCTGCCATAGTGCATGCTTTAAAAATGTGGAGGAATTACCTCCTGGGTAGGATATTTTTACTTATGACAGACCATTGTGGGTTTAGGAACATGTTTGATCAACCAAAACTCAATGCTAAAAAAGCTAGATGGATGGCTCTCCCTAGTGAGTTTGATTTAGAAATCAAACACATCAAAGGAAAGGAAAAAAGGGTGGTCGATTCCCTTAGTAGAAGTGTGAAAATTATTCACCTAGCAGCGGTAAGCACCTGTGAAACGAATGTCAGGGAGAGAGTCAGGAATGCACAAGAAACAAACGCATTTTTCAAGACTGTGATGTCATACCTAAAGCAAGAGCCCACACGACTAAAGTATGAAGACTATCAACTGCTTGATGAAGGCCTATTGACCTACATAAACATAATGTATATTCCAAGTTGTGACAACTTGAAGAGGTTCATTGTGGATGAACTACACAAGAGACCATATACTGGTCATCCAGGTTATCATAAAATGATCACGACCACTAGGAAAAAAATTCTATTGGCCTGGATTGAAAAAGGACATAGCTGACTATCTAGATAAGTGTCTAGAATTCCAGTAAGTTAAGGCAGAACACCGACACCTAGCTGGGTTGTTACAACCTCTACCAATTCTAGAATGGAAATGGGAAACCATCTCCATGGATTTCATCATCGGATTACCAAAATCAGCCAAGTAGAATGATGCCATCACGATAGTATTGGAAAAATTGAGCAAGTATGCTCACTTCATTCCTGTCAAGACAACTTGCAAGGCAATGGATATTGCCAACATCTTCATGAAGGAGATATTCATACTGCATGGCATGCCTAGGGAGATTATATTTGACAGAGACACAAAATTTACTTCAAGCTTTTGAAAATCCTTAATGGCTGGTTTTGAGACTAAATTGTTGTTTAGAACAACCTATCACCCTCAAATGGATGGAAATACAAAAAGAGTGAACCAAATATTAGAAGACATGTTAAGGATGCATGTAATGCATCAGCCTAAGAAGTGGGAAGACTACCTGCCATTGGTAGAATTTTCTTACAACAATGGTTATCAAGAGTCATTGAAGACGAGCCCTTTTGAAGCCCTCTATGGTAGACAATGCAAGATTCCAATCAGTTGGATTAATTTAGTGGATATAATTGCAATCAGACCCAACATGACGAAAGAAATGGAACAATAAGTGATTCAAATTAAGCAACATCTGAAAACGTCTTGGAATAGACAAAAGAGTTATGCCGACAAAAAGAGAACTCCCAAAGAGTTCAAGACAGGAGACCATGTCTATCTCAGAATTAGACCAAGGAAGAGTTCCATGAGAATGGGATCTTGTGCCAAGCTGGCACCCCAATATTTTGGACCCTTTGAAATATTAGATAGAGTGGGACCTGTAGCCTATAGGATAACACTCCCTCCCATAATGAAGGCACATAATGTTTTCCATGTTTCGTTATTGAAGAAATAAGTACATGATTCTAATCATATAATTGACTGGTCTATGATTCACGTGGAACCGAAGGGAGAATTCTTGTCAKAACCTCAATGCATACTAGATAGGAAGGAAACCTCACTCAGGAACTAAACCATTGCATAGGTCAAGGTGCAGTGGAAACACTATGGCCTAGATGAGGCTACGTGGGAAATGGAGGATGCCATGAAACAAGCATATCCATTTTTATTTACTTCTGTATATATAGAGCACATTGACAGATAGAACATCGAGGACGATGTTCCTTTAAGGGGGAGGGGATTGTAACACCCTTGTTTCCCCTAGTTTTTAAATATAACTATATTGGCAAAGATACTATGGAAAACTTGATATGTGTGAAGGTTTGATTTGATGAACCTTTGTATAAAAGGTCAATGAATGTAATTTATGCTATTAATAGAAAATGGATAAGTGTTTCATAACTGCTGAAAAAGGGGGTTTGCCAAGATAGACCATAGATGCTATGAAAGAGATGGTGAGGGGAACCAAGAATGGTTGAGATAACCCCCACAAAACCAGTACCTTGCTGAATTTAATTTCTCAGGACTAGAATAGTCCACTGACCTCGAAATGAATTATAGTCAGGCTGGTAGGTGGGAAGACCTCCTCAAATTTAATGAGGGGATGCAGAAGAGCGCCCATCTATAATGATTTCAGACCTGACCACATACTGGGAATTCAGACCACACACAATCTTGCTGAGGAAGGTAAGAAAGGAAGGTGTGGTGGGAAGAGAAAGAGATGCAAAGACAAGCATAGAAGAGAGTGACTAAAATCTCAAGTTCGAGGAAGAACTGAGAAATGAACGTGTTCTGGTCGCAGGATATGGCAAGTAAGGTTATGATATAAGCTGATAAACAAGGGTGATGATTGAATGCTGAAGTAATCAGACATGCCTCCTTGCTTGGTATAGAGAAAACCGTTGCCAAGATCCCATGGAAGGAGGAGAGTAACCTCCGTCCCTGACCATTGTTGAGCTGAAAGAAAGAATTCTCTCTCAGAGCATCATGGTCTAGCTTGGGGGTGGCCAGTGGTAAATCCATTAGGAGTGATTGATCCTATGGTTGGGTGGAAACATGCACCCCTTTCAGTAGTCGCATCATGTCGCCTAGTTCTGATAAGTGTTTCCATACTTTGTGTTTTGAAATGAAATAATGAATGAATGCATGTATTTATACATCTAAGAATGGTCTCTATATTGAATGATCAAGTTTTGTGTATGCATTTATCTTCTGGTGGACTTATGCTTCTGATCGATTGCCAATATGCCCAGATTATCCCTCATGATGTTGTGGGATGTAAACCTGTAGGACGACCGAGATAGAAAGTATTGCGTCAATCTATCCCTGTCCGTCTGAAGATGATATCTTCTTCAGACTCCTTGCTGTGCGACTGGGATATTATGGAAAATTCCTTAACAACCTTATGATGAAGAGATTTGTGTTTAACTCATGAGATTTTAGAAGGACCCATATGACCAACACTTAGGAACCCTATGCTAAGCCTAAGGGAGATAAGTCCTTCTGGCTTTGGAGATCCAGAAGTCCAGGACTTTGGAGTATTGTCAGCCCTAATATTCACAAACTGGCCAAAGGTGACTGAGGGTCACGATTACCTGTAAGGTTGATCGACATTAGGCAAGTTCCCTAGTGGATAGATGAACCTATCTTACTGACTAGATCGGGATCCAACTCCCCGTTGAGAAGTAGTGCGAGCCACCGATCGAGAGCGCTAGAGGGTTCCCTTGGTCGTTGGATCTACACTGAGAAGACTTCAGCGAAGTTCTACTTAGGGAGAATAGAGATGCTATAGCATCAAACTCCCTGAAATCTGAAGTTACGAAGTAAAGGAAAGTCATAGATTTGGGGGGGGATCATCAGGATCCTCTCCTACTGTCCGATCATTCAGGAGGAGGGACCTGCACACAGTACTTTGGCGAAGTCCTGCTTTGGGAGAATGGAGTGGCAATAAATCCAAAAACTCTCGAAGTCCGAAGTCACAAAGTGACTAGGACCGTAGATGTAGGAATCCTTCGGGTTCTTTCCCAGCCGTCGGATTTACGATGTAGTCAACCCAACGCTGACCAAATCCTGGAGAAAAGAGGAGTTTGCATCGCAAAACTCCCGAAGGCCAAAATTACGAAATAATGTTAGTCGTGGATCTATGGACCTACGTGGCCGGATCTCGATCGTGAGATTTGAGGGATGTTAGAAGGATGCCAGTCTGGTGTGACGTGGCAAGCTGAAGTCACCAGGGTGACATGGACCCACAATCAATGTGCCATGTTTCAACTCAATTTGGGATTTTTCGTAGAACCTATATGCCTATTGGAATGTGACACGTGTCACCCCTGGTACGTTCCCACCTATCCAAAGTGGTTGGTGAAGTGAATGAAATTTCGAGAGTCCGGGACTTTGGAGTATTTGGGGTGTAGCGTAATAGAGAGACCCAAAATGCCTAAAGGTTGGAATCACGTGGAAATATTATGAGACTTTGGGATTTCGGGACTCTGATGTTAGAATATGAAGGATGTGTGCTCGTTTTAAATTGACAATACCCTTGTCACCCAACCATAGGTCGAAGCCACCCTCCGAGCACCTTAACCTTGACAGAGAATCATTCTGG
>JASDQU011401456.1:34051-44119 GCA_032191745.1 Picea mariana | reverse complement strand
ACCCAAAATCAATTCATGAATTGATAATTTTATTTACTAATATCGCTTCATCTATCATGGCTTCACTGTAACCTCAATGTGACCAATTCTAGGTCTGAATTTGCTAGAACATATATTAAACTAGTAATCTCTCACCACTTTGCCGAATTCCTCCATTTTCTCATGAATTTAACAACAAAAATTGGGGCTTTTCTCAACTATTCATCGTTGTTGTTACTTTTTACCATGGATGCTCTGCAACTCAAAATTTGGCCACTTCAAAATAAATCCTTTTTGAAATTTCGCTTCAACTCAACTTGTTTAGCCCATCCAAGCTTAGTGTTGAAAACAGAATCTCTGATAACATATTGTAACATCCTCGACCACCCAATTTAGGCCACGATACACGAGAGAACACTTTTGTTCTCTCTACGGAACATACTATAACATACCCAACACCCAACTAAGCTATGCCACATAAATTTTTTGAACTAGATGCCATTAAAACATATATACACACATAACCTATGTGGAACTTCATATATAAAACGTAAACAGACAAATACATTATGTAAACAAACAAATTCATATTGAAATAACAGTAAATATAAACATGCAACATATACAAAAAATATCCATAAACATACAAACAATTGTAACTATGCATAGGATAAACCCATAAAACTAAACACATAAATAACAATGCAGCATGTAAATTTATCACACAATTGGCATTTATATTGGTAATAATATCACCAACTGCATGAAGACCTTCCAAGAACCTCCTAGCCTTAGACCACACTGCTCATCACTCTCAACAGTGGGTCACCCCCAAGCTAGGACTAAACTCCACTTGGGTAAAGGGATTCCTAACTAGGCTAATGGTTCATAGGCAATAGGAAAGACTCCATCACAGTGCCAACTCAAAACTAACAGCCTATAATACCTCATTCCCCACATGCCTATCCAACCCCAGGAAGTGTGCCCCTTCTCTACTCAACAGTCCTTTGGCTGCCCCACTTCCTTTATGGGCTTTAGCAATAGGTGGGACAAGAAGTCTCAGAGCCCTGTAGTTGTAGTTTAGCACCTTCAGGAAATCAACTCAAAATAGTTCTCTCACCCAGAGAGAAATTATTCACGGGCCTGACAAGCCACCTCTTCAATATCCCATGGGCCTAAAAACCCGCTTCTTCATTCCATCTCCCAAGATAACCAGATACACAAACATATATGTATATGAATACAGGTTCAGGTACAATCATGAAGATACGAAGGATAGCTCAATGAGTGTGTCAATGCTCTTGGATGATTGACTTGATGACTGAATGATGGGATGAATGATGGAAGAGATGGGAAAATGAACTAAGTCCAAACTATCTGTATGCATATCCCCAACTTGAAACTTGTCATGCTGGGAGCTACTTTGGCCCACTTGTTCCCATATTTAGAACTTAGGATAAAATAATTATCCAGACTTTATACTTTAAGAAATATTAATATAATTTTCCTTTTTGGCTTAAGATCCCTAGCTTATCCTTTTTCTTAAATTTTATCCCCTCCCTTTCCCTAACTAGTGGAGTTTAGTCCCCCATACTCTTTTACCATGGTCAGTCTACACACAACGATGTATTTTATATTAATGATGAGACATATACAAAAATAGGTGCACTGGCCTTTAACATCTTGGTTGTTCGGCCTAATCATTATAACACTGGCTCACTAGCCTATAAAAAAAAGCATATACACAAAGGCTTGTTGGCCTCAATATCGCACGCACTTAAGTTGTTGCACGCGATATACTAGAATGTGCGCAATTCATCATTTTATTGCACAGTACATGAGCACACTATGCCATGAAGGGTGCATACAAAAAATGATATCAAACCGCTCACTAGCTTAAGTACATTTTAATTTTACATTTACAATTGGGTTCGACCTAGGGATATTAAAAGGGTTACCCCCCTTGCGGGGTTTGGGGGGCTATCCCCCCAGATGGGGGGTCTGGGGGAAAGAGGGGCCCTAAAGAGGGTTCAGGGGCGAAGCCCCTGAAGGAAAATTTTTCTTGTAAATGTGTATTGTAATTTTATTGTAAATCTGGACCATTCATTATAAGGTCGCAGATCTGATGGTAGAAGTTATGTTAGGGTTTTTTTCCCTAGAAGGAAACCCTCTATTATGAGGAAAATGTATTGTGGCTATGTATCATTTTTAATATTGTATTTTGGGTGAGGATACTGTGAGATAAAGAAGAGGAAGTTACAACGGGTGTGTTGTAGGTTGTATCCCTTCATTTGCTGGATAATAATAAAGCAAGGACATGGCAATTTATCTGGTGGACGTATCCCACATTGGGTGAACCACGTATATATGTGTCTTTATTGTATTGTGTATCTTCTGTGTTTTATTTCTGCATTTATTTTATTTCATTGTTCCACGATCCTTGTTTTCTAATTAGAAGTCTTTGCTGCACTAATCAAAGTGAATAAAGTCAACATTGGGACAATTGATAACCCTAAAATGGAAAGTATTGGAAACTATTGGGATGAATAAACAATAGAAAGAATAATAGAGTTATTGTGCGAATACAATTACTTGTTCCCAATGACCTTTACAGAGATGGAAGGCATAGAAGGAGAGCTAGAAGAGATGAAAATACCTCTCAATCCTATGGCAAGACCTGTCAGGAAGAGACCTTACAGATTGAACCCAGTGTATACACAGAAAGTGAAGGCAGAAATTGATAGAATGTTGGAATCTGGTATCATAGAACCAGTAGAGGAATCTTAATGGATAAGTCCTATGGTAGTGCAAGAAAATAAACAAGGAGGGATAAGGATCTATGTAGATTTGAGAAAATTGAATGATACTTTCTTACATGACCCTTTTCCTACCCTTTTCACATATGAGGTATTAGAGAATATCGGAGGCCACAAATCATACTCATTTATAGATGGATTATTAGGTTACCATCAGATCAAGATAGATCCAGAGGACAGGTATAAGACTACTTTTTCTATAGAATGGGGATCCTACCAGTACACAATCATGCCATTTGGGATAAAGAATGCACCAACCATATTTTCAAGAGTATTCATAGTTGCCTTTAAGGAATTCATACATCACTTTTTAGAAGTATATCTAGATGACTAGACTATATGTATTATGTTAAAAGATCATGTAGAGGTATTAAGAATAATGTTAGAAAGATGTAGGAGATGTCAGATATCATTGCATATCAAGAAGTGCATTTTTGGGACAGATTTTGGAATATTGTTAGGAAATATAGTGTAAACAAGGTTTACTAGTGGATCCTGCTAAGATTGCAATCTTTTTCAATTTACCACCACCAAAATCAGTGCGCCAGTTGAGAGAAACACTGGGACATACAGGATATTATAGGAAATCTATAAAGGGGTATGCACAGATTATTGCACCAATGGAAAAACTATTAAAGAAGGATATAAGATTTCAATGGAATGAAGATTGTTAAAAAGTTTTGGACACCTTAAAATAAAACATGTTCATAGCACCTATCCTAGTATTCCCATATTGGGAAAAGACATTTCATGTGCATGTAGATGCATCAGTTATTACACTTGGAACAATTCTGGCATAGCCAGGAGCAGGGGATTTACACCATCCTATAGTCTTTGCAAGCAAAAAATTGTCCAAATCGAAGCATAATTACAACACCACATAAAGAGAAGGCCTAGCCATGGTATATGCACTTCAGAAGTCCAGGAACTATTTACTAGGGAAACATTTTAAGATGTTCACAGATCATTCTACCCTCAAATATATAGTCAAAAAACCAATGTTGGGGGGGGAGGATCTGTAATATCCATCGAACGAACCCAATATCAAATGTAATATAAATATACTTAAGTTGGTGAGATGTTTTGACCTCATTTGGTAATGCACATCATGTGGCATAGTGCGCACATGAACTACGCAGTAAAATGATGTAATATGCACATCGTAGGATACCACGTGCAATAACTAAGGTATGTGAAATATGGAGGACAATGAGCCTCATGTATATTATATGTATTATAGGCTGGTGAGCCGGTTATTATAAGATGGGATGCTTATGTTTTGGTATTAGGCCAGAATGCCTATATGTCAAGGGCCAATGCGCCTAATTTGTACCTGACTCATGATTTATATAAATACATCGTTGCATGTAGAATTATCACGATAAAAGAGATGGGGGACTGAACTTCACCAGTTAGGGAAAGGGAGGGCCAAAAGTCAAGGGAATATTATATTTATATTCCTAAAACGTAAAGTATGGATAATGATTTTATCCTAAGTTCTAAAATTGGAGACAAGTGGACCAAAGTAACTTCCGATATGACAAGTGTCAAGTTGGGGACATGCATTCATATCATGGGGACTTATCTCATTTGGGTGATCTTTTCCACGGGGGAGATTTTTCCAGACCATAGCTTGACCATAATTTTCACCATCACTTTTCACGAAGAGTTCACAGTGATTCCTGTACACACTCAGTTATCCAGTCAATGATTCCATGACCATTTTCACTCACACATTATGTTATCCTTGAGACAACCATTTCACCATTCTGGAACATCTTCCCATACCTCGTTTTGGTTGGTGTACCTGATTAGATTGGAGCAGGATTGAAGAAGTGGGTTGTTAGGCCCATGAGCAGTTCTCTGAGCGAGAGAATTGTTGGGGATTTATTCCCGAAGGTGCTAAACTGTAGCTACAATGCTTTGGGAATTCCGGTCCGGCCTATTGCTAAAGCCCTGGAAGGGAAGTGGGGCAGCCAAGGGACTATTGAGTAGAGAAGGGGCACACTTCCTTGGGTGGGACAGGCATGTGGGGAATGAGAGGCTATAGGTTGTTAGTTGAGTGAGAACCTGAGATAGAGTTTTTCCTGTTGTCCTTGAGACTTAGCTTGGATAGGAGCCCCTTACCATGGGTGGAGTTCAGTCCCAGCTCAGGGGTGACTCACTATTGAGAGTGATGAATAGTGTAGTCTATGGTTGGGAGGTTTGTGGACAGTCTGTAAGAAGTTGGTGACAATATTTCTAAGATAAGTACCAATTGTATGATAAAATGATATGTTGTTTTGTTATTTACATGCCTATGTTACGATTTTATCATATATGTGATTATGATTGCTTGTGTCTTATGGGTGATTTCCTATAAATGTTGCATATCTGTGGTTACTATTATTTCCATATAAAATTCGTATGTCACAGAAAGAAAATTGTTGTTTAACTTTAAAGATTTCGCAAGAATGTTGTATGTATATGTTTTGCTGCATGCAGTTTAAAGAGTAAATATAGGTGGCATATCTCAGTTGATTACTGAGAATGTTACTGACTGGTGTTAGAGCATGAGTGGTTTCTCTGGAGTGGCACTCTCCGACCTGAGGTTGGCCGGGGGAACATTACAAATTGGTATCAGAGCTTCAGTTCAACAATGAACTTGGATGTGCTAGAGGGGTTCAATTGAAGCGAATATTCACAAAAAATTAACTTCGAAGTGACCAAAATTGGAGTCATGGAGTGTCCTTGGAAAAGGTTGGCGTACTGGTGTGCGTGGTAAATTTTGGCACCGCGTGGAAAAATGTTGGCGTGCTAGTGTGTGCAGTAAATTGTGGTGTTGCACGAAAGATTATTATGTGTAGATGCACTTGCTGAATTTAACCTTGTGAGGTGAGCACACACATAGTAAGGTGCACATGGGGTGTGCAGGTATTTCTTAACCCATAGGATTTTGGTTGGTACACGCATAAGTATGAGTAGAATTTGTGTCACGATAGTGTATTAAGTAGTGTGCACAGATAATTGGGCATGATGGAATATGTTGAACTTGACATGGTGCATGCATAGGACGAAAATGCATGTGGAATATCAGTGTGTGGTATCGAAACTGTACGCAGTGGGTATTGGCACACGACGTTGGATTAGTGCGCGTAAGTAGTCGGTGCGATGAAGAAGAAATGCACAGTATATTTAGGTGCATGGAAAAGCGTTTTACCTTGTGATATTGCTATGCACATTAAATATAAATGAATAGGTCAAAGTTTAGTGCACGTGAAGTCGCTTGGAAGGTGATGAGTCTGAGTTTAAATTGCATATTAATAAAAGAAAAAGAAACACACAACTGCATTGATGCATTAATTAATTAAAAAGAATTCCGAACTTTAATTTCCTCCAATTTAGAGAGATGAAAATAAAATATAAGATTACAAGAAAAACTTACTATAAAAGAGAACAAGATTCATAACATCACTAGTTAGAAATTGTAATAAAATAGTCTAAAATCCGTTTTTGTATTTATATAATCCTAATAATTAAAAATTACAAAAAGAGGATGACAATAGTTAGCCTGTTGAAAAAGGGTTGTTTAAGAACATGCCTATCATCTCTGGTACTCTTTACCTCCACTACTAGCTGTTCAAAATTCACTGAGACATGCTTATTTTAGTTGAAGACTTACTTCAGCTTAGCGATCTCCGCCTTTAAAGAAGAGTCTAACTAGACCGGTTGATTCAATCCAACACTTTCGACCACTTCAACCATAGATTCCTCCTTCTTTTGTCGCTTTCTCCTTTTCTTCTTAGCGGTTGGCTTGTTGATGACTAAATCCTTTATAGTAGGATTCATCCTAGCTTCCAATCACGATTCTATATCCGGCTCTATGTGGAACTTAGTTGCTAAAATGTGTGCAAGGACCCTTTCCTCCTTACTCGTAGGAAAGTCTAACATGTTGCTTGAATAACTAGTCTCACTCGACTTAGCCTTGTTCATGTATCTTAGGTTGGGGATACCAAAATGTGTCTTTACAGAGAGCAGAAATTTGAACAGTTTGGAGATTAATTTGGTTATGAATACGGAGATATCGTTATACTTTGGGAATGGTAATTATAGAACTCCATTTATGAAGCACATATGGATTACGTACAAGAGTGTTGGGTTTCCATTCTTGGCCAATCCATTTCAAATGATTAGTTTTTGATTTCATTGCATGGTGGCATTCAGCTGACGTCACATGGATGCGAAGTACCGAACAAGTGAAGAAGGGTGACCTGACTAGCCGTCGCCCACTCCACGAGTGGTGGATTTGACATATTGAGACACATGATACCATGTCTTGGAGAAAGTGGTTTTGACAAACCACCTTCTTTCTCAAGTGTATCTCTGAAGGCACTACGCATCTGTGTTTTCGAGACTTGGGTATTATCTAGAATTTCCATGGTGATAACACCAGGAAATCGAGAGAAATAATTTTGATGTGTATATAGGATCAAAATGTTCTTATTCCCATGAATTGTTGAAATTTAGCCTGATAAGTTGCGATGGATACAAATTTTTCATAATTAAAAACAACTCAATCAGATCAGACCAACGTGGAGTCCATAAGAATGGAAGAAGCATAGGTGAATTACAGTCAGCAAAATGAGAGCAGAGGGGTGGATTTCCATTTGGGCATGGAAGGAATGAACTCCAACGGACATGGAGAAGAAAGGAATGAAGATATGAATATGGCTGAGACCATTAAGAATTTGCAGAAGGATGTCCAAAGACATAAAGCTGATAATGAAAGGTTTATGAAAGCCAAAGAGCAGTAGGATGACTTCAACATGAAGCTATTGGAGGGTTTGAACAGAATAGAACATAAATTGGTTAAGGAGAGTGACTCAAGTAAATTTGAGAGTCACAAATCTCCAAAGGAGAAAGGAAAAGTAAAAAGTGCTAGTAGACATCACCATCATTCCCAAGGCATTCCAATAAGAGAGCAGGCAATAGCTCTAGTCTATCCCCTATCAGAAGGTATAAGAGATCTGGGGTGGATGAGCTGCGAGGAGAAATGAACAAAATCAAACCTCCTACATTTGATGGTGAGCACAAAAAGGATGAAGATGCAGAAACATGGTTATTAGGCATGAGGAAATATTTTCAATTGCATAATTATTCTTCTCATGCAAAAGGTAGAATCGCTATCTATCAACTCAAAGGAAATGCCTCCATGTGGTGGGATCAACTCGTGCAGGTGCAACACATTGTAGAGAAAAGTGTTACTTGGAAGGAATTCAAGAAGTATTTTGAGAAGATGTACTTAAATAAAAGATACTATGACAAGAAAATTAAAGAGTTATTTGAACTTAAGCTTGGAAGTACGAACATAGATGAATATGAGAGAAGGTTTATGGAACTACTGAAGTATGTCTCTTTCATCAAGGATGAGACAATCAATATTCAAAGGTATTTAAGTGGATTTTCATCATTCATCAGTGAAAAAATACAGCATGATGATCCCAAGACATTAGAAGAGACCATAAGAAGAGATAAATGCTTATATGATCAGCAGAAAGCAAAGCTATCTTTCCAAAAGTCTTAGGAAGACAATACGAAATTCAATATGGATGAGAGGAAGAAGGGAGCTAAGCCACCATTCTTCATAAATAATCCACAAGAGAAGCAAATGCATAAAGAACCCAGAGTGATTGACACAAGAATTCAAGGGCCAAGACAACCACCTATGCAATGTTGGGGTTGTAAAGGGGACCATAGGTTCAAAGATTGTCCTCACAGAGGTGAAAAAAATGTAGGGTTGTTCACAATGTACAACAGGTTGAGACAGTAGAGGACATGGGCATATATGTTCCAAGGATTTATGTAGCCTTGGACAACAAGAAAGCAAAGTATCAGTCCCAGATAATTGAAGTGGAAGGTATGATCAACAGCCAAACCCTTGTTATTTTAATTGATTCAAGAGTTAGTCATAGTTATATAGACCCTAAGATGGTGGAAAATTTTCAATTTCCAAGAAGCAAGCATGGGAAATCCTGGTTGGTGCAATTGGCTATAGGAGCCAGAAGAAAATTTAATGAGATAGTTAAGTCATGCCTCATAGACATGAATGGATTGAACACCAAGGCAGATTTGAACATCTTGCCTTTAGGTTCCTATGACTGTCTAATTGGGATGGATTGGTTGGACCAAAACCACACTCTCTTAGATTGTCACAACAAATAATTTACTTGCTTGGATGAGGAAGGGAAACTAAGGAAGGTACAGGGAATTCCTAGGACAGTAACCATTAGAGAAATTTTAGCATTGCAACTGAAGAAATGTTACAGAAAAGGATGTCAAATATTTGCGGTTCATTTGGAAGAGACACCTAAAGATAAGGTGCCAAATTTGGAAGCTTATGTAGTCCTAGAATATTTTGAGTATGTGTTCAAGGACGTACCCATACTATCCCCAAGGAGAGACATTTATTTCTCTATAAATTTGATTCATGGAGTAGCGCCAGTATCAAAGACTCCTTACAGAATGAGTACACCAGAATTGAAGGAGTTGCAAATGCATCTTGAAGAACTTCTGAAGAAGTGGTATATACACCCAAGCGTGTCACCTTGGGGTGCCCCAGTTTTGTTTGTGAGAAATAAGGATGGAACACTAAGGTTTTTCATTGACTTCAGACAGTTGAATAAAGTGACTATTAAGAACAAGTATCCTCTACCAAGGATTGATGATCTATTTGATCAATTGAATGATGCAAATATATTTTCAAAGATAGATCTCAGATCAGGATACCATCAGGTAAGAATTAAATAACAATGTATTAGAAAGACCGCCTTCTGGACAAGGTTTGGTCATTATGAGTTCACAGTGGTACCATTTGGGTTGTCAAATGCACCAGCTATTTTCATGTGCTTAATGAATGGTGTTTTCTGAGAGTATTTGGACAAGTTTGTCATTGCCTTTTTGGATGACATTCTTATATATTCCAAGTCAGTGGAAGAGCATGAACATAATTTGAGGATGGTGTTGAAAGTATTAATGGAATGACAATTATATGCCATATTGAGCAAGTGCTCATTTTATTAGAAGCAGATTCATTATCTGGGGCATATCATTTCAAAGGATGGGACAACAGTGGATCCTGAGAAGATAGAGGCCATTAGAGAATGGTCATCACTAAAGAATTTGACAGAGGTGAGATCATTCATGGGTCTTGTAGGTTACTACAAAATATTTATTGAAGGATTATCGAAGATTGAACATTCAATCACTTCCTTGCAAAGAAAGGAAGTGAAGTTTC
>JASDQU011401456.1:3371-27668 GCA_032191745.1 Picea mariana | reverse complement strand
TGTGCGGTACATTTCTAAGTGCTACGAGGTCGACTGTCCCTGTAGAGTGTTAGTCAACTCCCATTGATCATTCCTCTTATTTTTGTACCCCCTAAATATTTTAACTCTACAGATTCTCACTCTATGATAGTCTTCACTTCATATGGTCCCACCCAATGCATTATGAACTTTCCTAGGTGCTGAAGAAATTTACTATCATACACCAAGCTTAGGTCTCCCTTTTTGAAACTCTTCCTTTTAATATGTTTTTCATGCCAAGATTTGTCCCTTTATTTCTGTACCTCTTGGTGAAATCCCAGTAGGATTCTATCTTCTTCCATATCCATTAGTTGGCTTATCCTTTCCTTGATTATGCCTTGTCTTGTCATGTTGATGATTGTTGCTACACATAGAGCAGGTACCAAAAATTCTAATGGAACTTGTTAACACATAAGATGTATAGGTCTTGATGTCATGAGATTATCCATCATGATAAGGATAAGCCCTCATGAGTCACACCCTGTTTTCTTTTTCATCAATACCTTCAGAGGTCACACCTCCATGGTTGTACTCAAATTACCCCCTTTGTCACTATAAATCCATTCAAGTGTGCAAGCTATGTTTGATTTAGCACTGCGAACTAGCGCTATGAACTAGTGGAAGAAGAGGTTTGGAGGTTAGGCAACTTATAGGTATCTAAGTGAAAATATGAAACTATCAACATCAAACTCATAGCCATCAGGTACTCCATGAGATTTTTTTGTCTTGTTTAAAGGTCATGAAAGGGTTTGACTACTTGATTTTCCTTTGGCGTTGCGAACTGTCACAGGCGTTGTGGATTTCGATACAGAATTTCCTGTACCAGCTTTTAATATCCCTCGGTCGAACCCAAATGTAAATATAATCCAATTATATTTAAGCTAGTGAATTGTTTAGACATCATTTTTGTAATACAATTTCATGGCATGGTGCCTGCATATACTGCGCAGTAAAGGGATGTAACATGCAAATTTTTAAATATCGCGCGCAATAACTAAGGTGCGCGCAACCTTAAATATGGAGGATACAATGCGTAGTAACTAAGTGTGCACAATATTAAGGTCAATGAACCTTTGTGTATATAATATGCATTATAGGCTGGTGAGCCAGTATTATAAGCAAGAATGCTTATGTCTTGGAATTAGGCCATCGTGCCTAGATGAAAAAGGTTAGAGCACCTACTTTGTACATGACTCATGATTAATATAAAATACATCACTGCGCGCAGACCGACCATGATAAAAGAGATGGGGCACTGAACTTCACCAGTTAGGAAAAGGGAGGGACCAAAGTCAAGGGAATATTATATTAATGTTTCCTAAAACACAAAGTATGGATAATTAGTTTATCCTAAGTTCTAAAGTTGGGGACAAGTGGACAAAAGTAACTTCCAATATGACAAGTGTCAAGTTGGGGACATGTATTCATATCGTGGGGAAACTTAGCTCAGAAGGGGGAGAGACCTTTACGGAGGGAAAGGGGGGAAACCAGCTGACGAACCATGATTTTTTGGGGGACAAAGAGTTCAGAGGGAATCCAAAAACACACTCAGTTATCCAATCAATGACTCCATGACCATTTTCACACATACATTTCGTTATCCTTGAGACAACCATTTCACCTTTCTGAAGCTTATTTCCCCATCCCTTTTTGGTTGGTGTACCTGTTTATCTTGGAGCAGGATTGAAGAAGTGGGTATTTAGGCCTGTGAGAATTTCTCTGGGTGAGAGAATTGTTGGGGATTGATTTTTATAGCTGCTAAAATACAACTAAAATTCTCTAAGACTTTTGGTCCTACCTGTTGCTGAAGCCCTGGAAGGGAAGTGGGGTAGCTGAGGGAATGTTGAGCAGAGAAAGGGCACACTTCCTTGGGTGGGATAGGCATGTGGGTAATGAGCGGTTGTAGGATGAAACCCTGAGACTTCCGGTTCGGCCTATTACTAAAGCCATGGAAGGGAAGTGGGGTAGCCAAGGGACTGTTGAGTAGAGAAGGGGCACACTTCCTTGGGTGGGACAGGCATGTGGGGAAGCTGTCAGTTGAGTGAGCACCTGAGACGGATTATTTCCTGTTGTCCATGGACCTTGGCCTGGATAGGAATCCCTTTACCCTGGGTGGAGTTCAGTCCCAGCTCGGGGGTGATTCACTGTTGAGAGTGATGAACAGTGTAATCTATGGTTGGGAGGTTCGTGGATGGTCTGTAAGTAGTTGGTGACAGTTTTTTTAAGATAAGTATCAATTGTGTGATATATGGATATGTTGTTTTGTTATTTACATGCCCATGTTATGATTTTATCATACATGTGACTATGATTGCTTATGTGTTTATGGGTAATTTCTTGTAAATGATGCATATCGGTAATTACTGTTATTTTAATATAAAAGTCATATGTTACAGAAAGTAATTATTGTTTATGTTTAAATGTAAATCTTCCACGAGCGTGTTACATGTATATGTTTTAGTTGCATGCAGTTTAAAGAGTAAATTTAGGTGGCATTGCTTAGTTGACTACTAGGTATGCTATTGTATGTTCCGTAGTATGGGAACGAAAGTGTTCCCTAGAGTAGCATGGCCCGACCTGATGGTTGGGAATGTTACCGACTGGCGTCAGAGCATGAGTGGTTTATCTGGAGTGGCATACCCCGGCCTCAGGTTGGTTGGGGGGATAGTTACACAACTACTTTTAAAGATTTGATCATAAATCCAAAATGGTGATGTGGATTTATCTAAACGTTTTTTTGAAGGAAGATGATATCCTTGCTAACTTGTTGACCAAAGTTCATCTTGACCAATTTTTTAATTTGAGAGAAACAATTAAAACACCAGTGCACTGAGAAATGTGTTGCAAACTCTCTGTTTTTCAAAGTTGTTGGATAGTCACCTTGTTGGGAGGTTGCCACCTATCAAGGAGGGTTCGAATTAATTCTCATGGATCCATTAGATTTAAAGGGACATCTACACCTAAGTTTTATCTCCATTAAAGATCTCGTGTAGTGAGTTGGAAACCATTTATTAATGACTTCCAACAATTTCCTGAAAATTAGTAGTTTGTTGAATTTGTGTCTCTTTGACTATTGCCACCTTTCTCCAAGTCCTAGAATCCAATGAAAGAGATGGGATTCGACTTATTAAGTATATTTTGATTTTATTTTATATTTAATGAAGGAGGGATATCTTTAGGAGGGTTGGGATTCATGATCCAAGAGAGGAGAGATTTGGAGGAGCAGTTTAGTTGCTCAATTGTAAGCCTAAGGGCCTGTTCTAATTAGAATTTATACCATTACAGATTCATGAGAGTTTTTAATCATAATTTGTGTTCTTTATTATCATTTTACCTTGTCATCTTGCTTGACTGGAATTGCAGGCATTGAAGATCAATGGTTTTTCATGAGGCAGGAGATTCATGAGAGAAAATTATTTGTAGTAATTGCCTCCTTTCATGATCTATGTTCTAGTTATCTTTTAAGTCATTTTTGTAGAGAGGATCTTTGCTTGATGATATTATTCTTTTTGTTATATTTCTTATACCTCCATCCATAAATTACATCCCTTTTGGTCTGGTATGAGATTGAGTGCCTCTAAGTTGTAGGATGTGTTGACTCCATACCCAATGGAATGACTCTGCACACTATTTTCTACCCTCTTTCTTGCTCTTCCTTGTCGATCCACCCTTTTAAAATTGATTTAATTTTTCAAGTTTGAATGGTTGATGTAAAAGACCTATTTAGTAATTTTAATGAAATAGAGCTTACTCTAGTTTTTTATGTATCAGACTTGATGAAATATTGTTTAATGAAAGTTAGTTCTCATTTTTCCATATTATCTCTCTCACTCTAAAATTGTACTTTCATTGAAGGGTTCAGATGATATTTTGTAGTTGTATGACAATGGATGTTTTATTGTGATACTAGTATAGTTTTTTCAGAGTTTTGTATGCTTAGATTTAAGATTTTCTTGTATCTGAAGAATTTCTCTCCTTTGTCTACTGGCATAGCCTGAAGCTAGTGGTAGATTCACTTCATTTTCTTACTAATTCTACCTCCTATCCACACTAATCTTTAAAACCCTGACCTAAGATAAACAAGACCTCTTTTGTTGATTCACTTTATCCAGAATTCCCTATGTTTTGACATTGTTGAATTGAGTTTTATCCATTTGAAACCACATTTTAAGACTTATCTCATAAACCTATTTGATGGGAATTGATCTTGCACTTTAGCAGTCAAAGTGTAACTTCCAGTGCTAACATGTTTGGCACTGTTTCCATGGACAACAATGGAGACACCTTCCCTGGGGAACTATGATGATTAGATCTAGATTTGGATGGTGAACTGAATCTAGAAACTTTTAGACTGGTAAACTATCATAGGGGATCGTATTTTATTTAATTCCTAAAGGATTGTACAGATATGAAGCATAAACTCATATCTGAATGTAATGGCCATTTATTGTAATAAGCCTTAGTAGATAGGTTTTTTAATTGTGATATAATAGCACTAAGGTAGTCAGTAGGAAGGATTGAGAATCCATTCCATGTACAAGTATATGTCTTTTGTGCCCAAATTAGGTTGTTGAACTTGGTTGATGAGGTTGTTGATCATTATCTTAGAGAGTTGTTGAAGATCAGTGTAGGAAGTTGTTGAAGAGAATAGTGGAGGACTATATGAAGCCATGTATATATTTTCTGAATGAATATAACATAGATGGTTTTCTTCCAAATGTATGGTATTGCTTATTTCTGAGTTTTATCGAGTGAATGGCATGATTTATTTGTCTTATGTTCTTGAGAATGAATTTCATGGTTAAATGAATGAATTCTTATATGCTTGATAAGTTTCAATTGTTTCTCTTCTGAGAGCTCTGGTGAAAGGAGTTCATAGTTCCCACAAGGACTGTGTAGGAAGAGTCATCTTCAAACTCATTTGTTTAGGAGAAACAATTTGAGTCATGAAAGAATTGATTCAAAGGGTGCACAGTTGCTCAGTCAAGAGCAAAGTCTGGAGAAGACCTGTGCAAGGTGTGCACTAGGAAAATTTTTATCCAAGTGTCGAGTAGTGATTATGTGAAGGGAAATAATTACACGAGAGAAAAATTTGAAGACCCTCATAGTTTCTAGAGAAACAAGTTATAAAATTGTGCACAGAGAGGACTTAGAAAGATGTTCTAAGTTTGAGGTCTTAAAGTTTTCTAAGGAGCCCCAAGAAGGCGTTCAAGATTCGAACATACCTATTATGGTCAAGATTAGGAGGGTTAGTGACCAAGATCCCTCAAAAGGGAAAGATATTTATAGTTTGGACGTCGAACATGTGATATCCACTCAGAGAGAGTCGGGATTGTTAACAACCATCAAATCTAGAAGACTTGTCGAGGTGTTAACCACTAGAAGTCCTTTGGACTTCACATATTTGGTGAATTTCATGTGTGAAGTGCCAAGGGGTCTAAACTCCCAAAGTTTCAAAGTCTAGAACCCAATATAGACTGTTAATCAGTGGGAAACATGTCAGCACATCGTTAAATCTGGAAGGGAAGCTATCTGAGATGGCGAAGACATTGCAGTGTGAGGTTGCGAGTCTCCCGTAGCTATGAAGAACGCAGTAGATATACATCATTGGTTTATAGAGGATACATGGAGGGAGATCCCGTGGTCCAGGGAGAAGGCACTCTGGGAGGAAGCAAGAGATTATATGCATGGCATAACAACTCCTGAAGGCCAGAAGGCCAAAGTTGTTCGTTATCGTCTATCATCGGAGACACGTGTCACTGGATCCTAAAATATGGAGGTCTAGCACTCTAAAATAATTTGGGGATGGAACCTTTTGAGTAGAGGTTTCCCAGGGTCTCAAAGATGGGGAATCATCTTAGACATCAAACGAAGGAGGACATGCGGTTCCAGATATGGAATTTCGACGACTGAGCACTCCGAAGGAATTTGGGGTATAGTTCATTGTGTGTCAAAAAATATTGATGTCCATAGTGATTCTTGACTATCGATCATCAAAGGGACACATGGAGGAAGGATATTAACTCTACTATTTAGGCACTCCAGAAGACAGAGTGCATTAGACACTTGAAAATACCGAAGTTTGGAGACCTGGAGTGGATTGTAGTCGTCAACTGACAGAAGAGAACGAGTCATTGATCTGTTTTGGGGAGTATTCGTTGGTCCAGCACTCCGACAAATTTGTGGTGTGTTGTTCTAAAAATTCCTGGAGCTCGGAGGCCCAGAGTATATATACACCATATATATGTGGAGTTTTGTGAATCATCGGATCCCCGAGTGATCTGGAAGTTTGACACTTTGGGGGCATACAATGTCGTAGAAGGTGAAATCATTGAAGTCCCAAATTTGGCAGGGGTAAGTGTTTTGAACTGTGATGCTAGCCCACGTGCACGTGGAGAACTCGACAAGTGCTTATAAACTCTCGAAAAGTGTTTTTCCACGCAGGGGCGAGAACTTTAGGCCTGTGGTGGTTACTTTTTGAAGGATCACTAGGGGATAGTGAGTTGTTCCATCTCTCGACGTCAATCAATCCTAGACTGGGAGGTCACACATGCCCTAGGAGTGAGTGGAATTCTACATCAAGTGGTATTAGAGCTCGAATTAAGCTCTGTGTCCAGATATTTGAATAAATACTTGTCCAGATATTTGTGCAATGTTAACTTTGGGTTTCTATTATCTTTTTGTGCAAACTCCATATTCTTTGTTTTCAACCAACTCTCGATCTCTGCCTTCGTTGGGTTCCACAGTCTCAACATCCCCTTTTATATTCTCATTATTTTAACATTTTGTCACTAGATATGGCATCCTTTTTACACTTCTTCAATAGATCTTATTCACTCAATCTCATTATGTTCGAACCAGCAATGGAACCATTTGTTGGTTTCCTTATATTAACTTTAGGGTTTTAACCATATTATCTACTCTGATATTACCCTACTATCATACGTTGACCCAGGTTCAGATTTAACAAGCTTCCAACAAAATCCCTCTAAAACTATCGGCCCTCTTGGTAAACCACAAGGTAGCGTAGTACACATGGTGCACTGCACAGTCTCACCATAGATAGTTCTATGGGTGGTTGCAACGCTTAGATGCTTGCAACTTGGGAATGAGTGGGGGATATGTGATTATACTTGTGATATTCATGTATTTAATCTAACATATTAATTAACCAGTCATTATTACTCATGCACATGAAATATCAGATCTAAGTAGTTTCTTCAATCAATTATCAAGCACTTAATCATTAACAACAATGGACATGCATAACATTTAGTCACACAATAAAATTGTACCATGGTTCACCTCCTTGGGCTACATCCAAAAATATTTTTCTCTCAAGCTATTTTATTATTTCTCAGCAATATCTCGTGCCACACATGTTTACAACCTTGGATCTTACAATATTCACATGTTTTCCGATCCCTGTGAGGTTGACTAGATCGCACCAAGCTCCTCAGCCTACGATATAACCCTCAGGATAGAGTTGCTAGACTCTTCTATATATCACAAGCTTACAAAATAAGACATCTCTTTCAAGCTTTACAACCTTTCTCTCTCTCTCTTTAGCCCCTATATCTCTCCTTTTTTTCTAGACCTCCTAGGTACTATTTATACATTTTGTTGGCTCCTCATCCATTACCATATTCTGAAAAAATATAACCCTAATTTAGTTAGGTCTCCCTTGCATGCGCACCTCGCATGATTCCATCGCACATGTTATTTTTCCTTCCAGCTATCTTTTATTCCACTTCGTGCTTTTCTCTCCAAAAATGGTCTTTTCCAAAAACTAAACCTTCTCCCAATAGGCCCCCAACATTGACACGTGGCTCATCCTGAGCCACCTAGACTGTGTCTTCTTCTTCAACAACTCCTTCTAGATTGTGAAACTTTTCTGCAAGTTCCTATTCTTGTGTTTGAGCCCACGTGGCCTTTTCTTTGAGTGCATCTAACACTTACGCTGTGATCCCCTCATGGATTATTTTTGTGCACTCTTCATGTATCTGCACGATGTTCTTCTTTACTTCCACTTCCTGCATAATAAACTTCATGGCTAGCTCTTGGAGAGGTTCCATTTGAGCTTGTCAATCCTTCTTTTTCATCTGCACAACTACTAGCTCTACTTGCAACTTATTCATGTCCTACAATCCTTTAAGGAACTCAGTGATCTTCATTGTTTCTTGCCTCTGCTTGAGGTCTTGGATACCTATGCTTATCTTCTCCTCTTCTTGGTCCTAGTGCTGGACATGTTCATATTATTCTAGTGTTGTCCATAACTTTGTCTCCCTCTCAAACTAGTCCAAAGCTGTGCTAACTTGTTGTTTTATTTCCTCCACCTGTCCTGCAACTTCTTGCTTCCTTTGTTCCTTCACCTTTGAGGGAGTTGTTGTTCCTGGAGGGTTTTGATCTCTTACCTGTATTGATCAATTGTTTGCACAATATGATCGATATTATACATTATATTGGGCTCTGCTATTTGCATGCTATTTAAGATCATGTTATAGGTTGCATCCACTCCCTTCTTGAGCATATTTGTGTGATCCTTCCCATCTTTGGTCTCAAGCTTGACCTACTTGAGCACCAATTCCATCTCCTCTTTGCTATCATTTGTTTGTTGCAACTCTGTTGCTTCTATTCGTGCATGCAAATGCACCTCTTGTGCGACACTGAATTGGATTCTGTATAGTGCCTTGGTTTTTATTCGCTCCATTTCCAATTGTACCTGTTCCAGATCCTTCATGGGTGTCTGGGCTACAGTCTCATCCATGTGCAACATGTAGGGTGTAATATTGAAAGTTGGGATTGCCTGCGCTATGGTCTATATTTTATCGTGCTCGCTTGGTGTAGTCCTATCTTATACTTCTGATGTTGTGGGGAATGACTATGTTCCCTGTCCATCCTCTACGTGCCCCATATATGATCTATGACCTTCCTTATGTTGACCAAATTGTCCTGAATGCAGACTCTCTAGTGCTGGGCATATTCAAACTCCTCAGCTACACGGTCTTGGACTCTTTTGACCACAAGGTCAACATTGTCCTCGATGATTGTATATTTTGATGACTTCTTGTGTAAATTGTCCTTTTTTCACACACCCCCAGTGTGGATGATGGGCCTCTTGGTCTGGCCTTGTTCCTATGGTTTAGTAGTCTATGAGGTTCCTTGTGTTGTCACAACCCCTTTTTCTGTTTCCTTTTGTATTGGGGTAGTGTCCTTTTGTCCAGCCTGGGTACATTTCTTTGGCACACCCCCCTTCTTATGTTGTGCCAGATTCTCACTTGGATTTGTCTTCTTAGGCATATCTTTATCCTTGACAGGTGTTTGATCTTGCCCTACATCGGCCTCTGTACCTGTAGGCATTTCTTGAGTGAGGAATGGAATTCTTAAGTTGTCTTGCCAATCCTTGATTGTCATTTCTATGTATTCTTCTTTGATGCAGTATCTTAACTGCATCCATTCCTTCTCAGGATCCCTTCTCTCTTGGATCCATACTGTGTGTCTAGTTTCTTTGAATTTTGTGATGTCTCTGTATTGCACAACCACTTCTGGAGTAATTCTCCAATTGTTGGAAATTCTCTCTTGGAACTCGTTATAGTATCACATGAACGTGCTTGCATTTGTACTTTTGATGTCCGACATTCTCACCAATGATATATATCGCACTATGCAACAACGACTGGTCTGTTCACAAAAATATGTGTACTAGGGCTCCCTCCATCCGATCAGGGAAATCAATATGAGTAGTAAAGAATAATGAAACTTTGTTCCTAGATCCTGCACATCTCTGCAATTGTCGAGGAACACGTTTAGCAAGTATGGGGCCAAGCTGAGCATAGTGCCCTCTATGCATTGTGCTATAGTCGTGATGAACCTAACAAGGAATTCCTCCTCGTGACACTTTTTGAGTAGTTTGTAAGCCATCATTTTGGTGTCCAGCCTTTTTGTTTCGTCACTGATGCACTTGATAATGATTCTGCGTGACCCTCACTCTATGCCATTGGATCCCCGAAGGGCTCTGTTCCTATGTTGTTAATGTATACCTGACTTGCAAATTCTAGGAACTTGTCCACATCATCCACATCATGGTCCAACTAGTGTAGTCTTTCAACACACCCCAGAAGGTTAAGCGTGGTTTGCACCCCTTCAAGAATGTGTGGTAGTACTATGGTTGTTGCATATTGTTTGTGCGATGACCTTGCCATGGGTTGTTTTCCCTTCCATTGTGGTGGTTGGCTTGATGTTCTAGCCGCCATTTTCCTCTCATCGGTGTAAGCTTCTGGTCGGTCAATAACATCTTCCACTAGCCCCTCCTATTGTTGCTCAGGCTCTATTATGCGTGATTATCCTAACGCGGTCGCTTTTGCATGTTTCGGGGCTATCCCATTTACCCTTTGGGCCCTTTCAATGTGTGCAGGGCATGAAGGATTACCTATGTGCTCAGCTTGTTGTCCCTGTCCAGTTCCCTACATGTCGGCTTCCATGCCAATCATTATTGTTGGTTGGGCTTCCTCCACCATGGGTGTGGGGCTCGCTAGTTCCATATGGGGTGAGGTAATTTCATCCAATTTGAAAAATTCCGCAGCCTGTGTGGGTTCCTCTTCCATTCCCTATGGCTATTTGTGGTGCTCTATGATGGCTATGAGGTTTCCCGCTTTCTTGGCTTGGCATGCCAAACTTGGGTGGTGTTATGGTGGTTAAGGTTGATTCCTGCCAAACTGGTTCACTCTGTATCTCTTGCTAAATCGCTCTCTGATATGTATGCTCTATCACTCTGTGATTTCACACTTTCATAATAAGCGTTATGTTTCTCGCGTGCCTTCCTTACATAGAAAGTGTCGTGAAGGTTCTTGGAGAATCTACCCAATCTATGGTTTAAATGAAATGGCGCTTCTCACATTCGTGACATTCAATTTTGTCAATGCCTCCAGTTGGTGTGATTAATGCAAAGTTGCTTCGATAGTACTTGTCATTCAATTTGGTGGATGCCACCAATTGGCGCCTTTTTTTCGTGACCACCATTTTTTCAATTTTTCGCCCTTTTTCTGACTGTTTGTCCTTTTTCTTGCACACTGGGATTTTTCTTGCATGACAGACTTGTGTTACTTGAAATTTCCTTGGTATGTAGTGTGTCAGTATTATGTTGCACACAAAATTTGATATTTTCACCGTGCTAAACTCCCCCCCACCCCCTTTTCTTCCACTTTACTGTGCGGTAAATTTCTAAGTGCTAGGAGGTCGACTGTCCCTGTAGAGTGTCATTCGACTCCCATTGATCATTCCTCTTATTTCTGTACCCACTAAATATTTTAACTATACAGCTCCTCACTCTGTGATAGTCTTCACTTCATATGGTCCCAACCAATGCATTATGAACTTTCCTTGGTGTTGAAGAAATTTATTGTCATACACCAAGACTAGGTCTCCCTCCTTGAAACTCCTCCTTTTAATATGTTTCTCATGACAATATTTGTCACTTTCTTTCTGTACCTCTTGGTGAAATCCCACTAGGATTATATCTTATTCCATATCCATCAACTGACTTATCCTTTCTTTGATTGCACCTCGTTCTGTCATGTTGGTGATTGTTTCTACCCGTAGACCAGGTACCAAAAATTCTAATGGAACCTATTAACACATAGGATGTATAGTTCTTGATTTCATAAGATTATCCATCATGATAAAGATAATCCCTCATGAGTCACACCTTGTTTTTTTTTTCATCAATACCTTCACATGTCACACATCCATGGTTGTACTCAACGTCTCCCCTTTGTCACTATAAATCCATTCAAGTGTGCAAGCTATGTTTGATTTGGCACTACGAACTGGCGTTGTGAACTAGTGGAAGAAGAGGGTTGGAGGTTAGGCAGCTTGTAGGCATCTAAGTGGAAATCTGAAATTACCAACATCAAACTCATAGCCATCAGGTACTCCGTGAGATTTTTTGTCTTGTTTGGAGGTCAGGAAAGGGTTTGCATACTTGATTTTCCTTTGGCATTGTGAACTATCATAGGAGTTGCAAACTGATACAAGCACTGCGGAGTTCGCTACTGAATTTCCTGTAGAAGTTGCTTTTACATATTTGATCATAAATCCAAAATGGTGATGTGGGTTTCTCTGAAGGTTTTTATGGAGGAATATGATATCCTTTCTGACTTGCTGACCAAATTTCATCCTGACCAAGTTTGGAATTTGAGAGAAACAATTAAAACACCAGTGCATTGTGAAATGTGATGCAAACTTTCTATTTTGCATAGTTGTTGGATATTCACCTTGTTGGGAGGTTTCCACATGTCAAGGAGGGTTCGAATGAAATATCATGGATCATTTATATGTCAAGGGACACCTACACCTAAGGTTTATCTCCTTTAAAGACCTCATGTAGTGAGTTGGAAACCATTTATTAATGACTTCCAACAATTTCCTGAAAATTAGCAGTTTGTTGGATTTTTGTTTCTTTGATTGTTGCCACCTATATCCAAGGCCTAGAATCCAATGAAAGAGATGGGATTCGACTTCCTAAGTATATATTTGATGCTATTTTCTATTTAATTAAGGAGGGATCTCTTCAGAAGGGGTGGGATTCATGATCCAAGAGAGGAGAGAGCTAGAGGAGCAGTTTAGTTGCTCAATTGTAAGCTTGAGGGCATGTTGCGATTAACATTTCTACCATTATAGATTCATGAGATTTGTTTATCAGAATTTGTGTTTTTTATTTTCATTTTACCTTGTCATATTGATTAAATGGAATTGTAGGAATTGAATATTAATTTTTTTTCATGAGGCAAGAGATTCATGAGATGCAAATTATTTGTAGTAATTTCCTCCTTTCATGATCTATGTTCTAGTTATCTTTCAAGTCATTTTTGAAGAGAGGATATTTGCTAGATGATATTCTTCTTTTTGTTATCTTTCTTATACCTCCATCCATCAATTACATCCCTTTTGGTCTGGTATGAGATTGAGTGCCTCTAAGATATAGGATGTGTTGACTCCATACCCAATGGAATGACTTTGCAGACTGTTTGATACCCTCTTTCTTGCTCTTCCTTGCTGATCCACCCTTTTAAAATTGATTTAATTTTTTAGGTTCAAATGGTTGATGTAAAATATCTCTTTAGTAATTTTAATGAAATAGAGCTTACTCTGGTTTTTGATGTATCCGATTTGATGAAATCTTGTATAATGAAATTTAGTTCTCATTTTTCCATATTATGTCTCTCACTCTAAAATTGTACTGTCATTGAAGGGTTCAAATGACATTTTGTAGTTGTATAACAATGGATGTTTGATTGTGATACTAGTATAGTTTTTCTAGAGTTTTGTATGCTTGAATTGAATAACTTCTTGCAGCTGAAGCATTTCTCTCCTTTGTCTACTCGTATAGCCTGAATCTAGTGGTAGATTCACTTAATTTTCTTACTAAGTCTTCCTCCTATACACACTAATATTTAAAACCTTGACCTAATCTAAACAAGACCTCTTTTGTTGATGCACTTTATCTAAAATTCCCTGTGTTTTAACATTGTTGAACTAAGTTTTATCCAGTTGACACCACATTTTAAGACTTGTCTCATAAACCTATTGTTGGAATGTTTTACAGGAAAGTGTATTCTTTTCATTGATGGAAAGAAAAACAACGTCGATTTTTTACAGGAAAATCATAAGCTCAGGAGGAGAAGCGAACAATATGTAGAAACAAGAAATCTCAAAAGAGATAGCAGTTTCCAGAATTGCAGACGAGGTTCAAGAGACGGACTTGCAGGAGGAGAAAAGGTCGAGACCCGTGAACACTTAGAAAATATTCTAATTCGGAGAGATAAAAATATTAGGAGGAAGAGCGACAGTGGTCATTGGATCACCGATCCAAAATACCAACAACCATTAGATCTAGTTGATTTGCGAGGAGGTTACTGTTCAAGCAATCTCACTTTAGAAGAATTGGCAACTTGAAAGTTGAATTACTCGAAGCCTGAAATCCAAAATGAATGTGAACCATTGGATCTGGAGAAAATGAGATGACTATCGGATTGAATTAGTGGAAGGACAGGATAAGCAAGGGATAAGATTTGATATCATGATCACTCAAATTTTTGCTAGTCATTGGATCATTCTAAGTGGAAGGACAGGATAATCTATAAGAGTTTCATCATAGACAGATCGGGACGTTGATCTAAGATTTTGATCCAACGAATGTCATTTGTTTCGGGTATAAATATGTAAGGAGGTTACTCTCTGGAAAAAATCTCACTTGAAGACGTCAGTTTGATATTTGAAATCTCTGAAGTATGGAGACCCGGAGAGTTGAAATACATTCTCGACTATTGGATCATACGAAGAATATCAAAGCCATCAGATCATTCTAAAGTTGAAGGAAAGGATAAGTTGGGTAAAGGGAACGTTAATCTCAGTGACCAAGAATCGGGGACTCAAGTCTTCAGTCGACAGGGCATATCAAACCCACTCGAGATTTCTGCCTTTAATCATGGGAAGGGGGTTCGAGTTGGTGGTATTTTCCTTGTGGGGCCCTCGTATGTGTCACCTTTCTGTTAACTCAGACCCCCCTCGCTCATTACCACTTACCGCCTGACCCCCCCTCCGATTAAACCACCAAACCACTCATACATACCACCTCCACACTCTGATGTTACACTCCACTACCCTCTACATGTCATACTCCATTACCGTGCTCTACTTCCACATTCCACTACACTGCCGACATGTCTCACCCACATCAACAGACCACCTCAGCAAGGACATGTGGGAGACCATGTCAGCAAGAACACAAGTCATATGATCTAAAATATCACTTCAGGGGTATTCTCAATCGTTGATCATAGTATAGTGGAAGCATAGTGTTAGTTTGAGAAGTTTAAATTTCAAAGTTTCGAAGGGAGAAGTTCCAACAACCGTCCATCTCAATGTTTCATTAAGTCCTAGCCATCGGATTGAACAATTGAAGGATGAGTGTAAGGATCAAATCTGACCATTGATTTGTTTTCGTGAAATAAACCGTCTGATCTGATCCATCTATTTCAGGATCACCGTCAAGTTGATAAGATCGATGGTCCCATTGTATTGGGCCAGAACATGCTTAGGTCTTAATTTTTTATGAGAGGGCCACAATCAGAACCACAATTTTGGAAAAAGGACACGTGGAGGCTAATAGTGAATTGTGGGGAAAAAAGCGGGTTGCCCTCAAACTGCCTACGAACATGCCTGCAATCGCGTGGTCACGTAAAGTTCATAGCCCAAGGTCATATCGTGAAAAAGAGATAGAGCTCACTAGACCAAGATCGGGAAGTGCCTTTTGAATAGGCGATTGGGTCACCACCAGTGTTCGCGTGAAGGAAGGGGCTTAGAAGCCAAAGAATCCAAAGATGACTGGCTATAACTGACAAAGAAGATGAAGAGTTTTGACTACTAGAGAAGCCAAGTAATCTCAGGATAACGCCCACTGATGATGAACACATTGATCATAACCACAAAAGAATTCGAAGAGCTTCAGGGTGATCACCAGAGGAAATAAAAAGTATCGAGGTAATTGCCAGTGGAATGAAGACTCATCATAGAGAAAATTAATAGATGGAAAAGCGTCAAAGACTGTAACTGCCAGAGAAGCCAAATAATCTCAGGATAATGACCACTGATGAAGAACAGACTCAACATGATCGCCAAAGAGAACTAAGAGTTAGGTGTATGATGTGGAAGATGGGTTGGCATGATAAATATACATAGAACACAGAATATATGGTTGCTTCTGTTGAGATTTATTCATGTGGGTAGAAGCATGTTGTGTGTAGTAGCGAAAATGAAAAAAAGAGGCATAGTGCATAGAATGGAAATAATACACAGATCATAAAGTAGAAAGGAATTTGAGTAGGAGGAGACTGATGCATGCAGAGCAGAGTAGTGTAACATAACAATGATGAGACTGGTAAGCCATTGATAAAAATTGTATCACTGTAATAAATCTTAGTAAGAAAAGATTTATATTCTAGAGTGGTAGAGAGGTTCTAGGGAGGACTTTGGTCCTCAGAGTTTCAAGTGGGTGCTTGAACATAGGCAGTTGTAGCTTCCATCTGGTCGCAGCTAGAAAAACCAGGGTGGTAGGGTGGTGCAAGGGAGAACTATTGTTCTTTTTTATATAGGTTGGTGCCTTTGTGACTGGAAGTTGATGCTTCCATCTAGTTGGTGTTGGAACACTCAGGGAGTTTGTTCTTCCTTCTAGTGGGTTCTAGAGAAACCAGAGAGTTGGTCCTCTCAGCAATTTGTTGCTTGTAAAACAAAGGTTGTAGCCTCAAGAGGAGTTGGAGCTCATAAGAATGATTATTTACAAAAAATAAAGAATCTTATCATATCAAGAAGAAGAGGTTTTTCCCTTTATGGGTTTCCTCAGGAAATATCTATCTCTTTATATTTCGTGTGTGTGATTGATGTTGAATATTCTATTGCTTACTTCCCTTCATTATTGTGATCATCATTGAGTGTTATGTAAAGAGTCTAAAATGGACATAATTGTTTAAGCACAGTAACAACTGATTCACCCCCCCTCTAGCCATGAAACTTCAACCAACAAGGCCTCTAGAATCTGCCCTTAAATAAAGGAAATTCAACCAACAAGGACCCTTTGTTCAATGAAACAAACTTTTCCTTCTGGAAAGTTAGGATGAGAACCTACATAATGGATTTAGGTGCAGATGCCTGGTATGTTGTAGAGATTGGTTATGTAAAGACAACTGTACTAGATAATAACGATGACAAGATAGAATTTAGCTTCAACGCTAAGGCTATGAATGCTATTCTAAATGGGCTTGCAGAGGCAGAATTTGCAAAAGTTATGCACTTAGAATATGCCAAAGAAATGTGGGACAAACACATTAGAAATTATGAAGGTAATGAGAAGGTAAAGAAGGCCAAGCTTCAAACCTACAGATTACAGTTCGAACAACTAAAGATGAATAAGGATGAAAAAATTAATAATTTTTTCTTAAGAGTTGAGGGGCTTGTGAATGCCATGAAGGGTCTTGGTGAGAACATTGAAGACGTATTTTTATTTCAAAAAATTTTGAGATGTCTTCCAGATAGGTTCAGCCCAAAGGTCTCTTCTATAGAAGAACTTAATGATCTAAAATCTCTGGCTTTTGATAAACTTCTAGGAATGTTGACTGCATATGAAATGAGGATAGTTAAAGATAAACCCAAATCTAGAGAAGAATCATTTAAAGAAGATAAGAATGAGGATTCTGAGCCTAATGAAATTGAAGAAAAACTTGTGAGAAGAATAAAGAAAGGATCAGGAAAGTTTCCCTTCATGTGTTTTAACTGTGGAAAGATAGGTCACTTTGCATCTAAGTGTCCACACAAGAAGCAAGATCAAAATTATGAAGGTCAAAAGAAGTACAAACCCAAAATATTTGGTAAAAAGAAAATTTTATGTGTAAACAATTACGACTCTTTAGAAGACACAGATAGTGACTCTTCCTGTGAAGATAAGGTTAATGAATTTATGATTATGGCCAAAGAGGATTATGATAATAAAATCATAGGAAGTGATGTTAATGATGAATAAGTTGTGGTTGATATGGAAGGTGAACTAATCAGTGATTTAGAAGAGATTGACAGACTTAGACTTAAGAAGACAAAACAAAAACAGTTGTTGATGCAGTTTGAAAAGAATGGTAAAAAACTTGATGAAGACTTTTCCATGATAAAAGTGGAGTTAGAAAAGGAAAAGAAAAAAGAGGAAATTCTAAAACAATAGTTATCAGAAAACAACGCAATATGTGAAGCCTTGGAAGAAGAGGTAGTAACAAACAAAAAAGAGATGGAGAAGTTTAAAACATCGTATCTCCAAAATCTTCCAAGCATTAAAACCTCAGCAAAACTAAATGACATTCTGAGAAAAAATACATCTTCTTTTTTGAAGATTGGTTTAATTTATGTAAGTGGTTCAGACAACAAACAAATAGAAAGAAAAGAGCCAGTAAATATGATCAAGTTCCAAGTCAGCAGACAATCAAACCATGTGAGTACTCTGCCACCAAAAGATAATAAAAATAAGATGACCCTTGATAAAAAACAAATATATCAGAAGATGGAGCAACAAATACCAAATATAAGGTCATCCTTCAGGTGCCAAAATTTCTTCCATGGTTACTGTTTTTACTACTCTAATTTTGGTCATAAGATTGCAAATTTTAAAATTAAGTTTAGAGACATGCAAATGAGGAGATCAAGAAATAAACAATATTTGCAACATAGAACTAAACATCCAATGAATAGACAAAGTTGCACCAATCACTTTGACATATTGAACAATGAGCTCGAATTCTATAACTATCATAACTTCAGCCACAAAGCTGCAAACTACCACATGAAGAATTACAAATCAGATACAAAGATAAACCCTGTTGATATTATGGTAGTTGTGGGAGGTATTTACCTCCACATGTAAACATGACGAGAATAGAATATTTTGGGAAGCAATAAGAAACCCTAATGAGTTGGCTAATAACCCTAGAAGACATGTCATCTTAAGAGGATAACTTGTATTAGGTTATTAGCCTTCAAGAGAAGAAGTCAGGCAAAAGAAATAATATATACTGAGTAAATAGGTACCCAGAATGAGAAGTCGGCCCAAGCAGTTATCTAGAATTAATATAAATACAGGAGGCCAATCTTCATTCTGGTAGGCATTCTTAGAACTGTAGAGCTCACTTGTGCACACTGTAGTTAGCCAATTTTGTGCACAGGTTTGGAGGAGAGTTGTCGTTACAGCTGTTGCAACTAGCAGATTCCATTTTGGCTTGGACTATCTCTTGGTTATGGTTTGGACTATTTGATCAAATCTTGTTGGTGCGCTATCCTTGGAGAAAGGTGTGCTACCATTTTTTTGGCTATCTAGCCTAGGGTTTTCTTCTGGAGTGATTCTCTATCAATGTTAAGGTGCTCGGAGAGTGGCTTCGGCCTATGGTTTGGTGAAAATAGTGATATTGTCTATGGTAAAATGAGCACATCCATCATATTCTAATAGGTTATGGGCCCACACCTTCTTCATTCATTCTAACCACTGGAAGGGAGCATATCCATAAGGATATTAATCTCGTTGAAGAACTTTCGCTAGGGTTTCTAGCAGGAGCAGTCACCAAAGAAATGCCACTAGGGTTACTAGCAAGTGCAGTTGCAGAAACCCTAAGCCTCTCGTTGAGGCACCTTAAGTGAAGATATTGACCTAATTTCTAGATAGATGAGTGCGCCCTAGCCTAGTGCATCACCTAGTACTCTCAACAAACCAAGACGTCAACTTCAAGTTTTTGGTCAAATCTAGGGTTGACCAAGTCAAAGTAGCCATGACTTACTGTATGAAGTCAGAAAACAAGTTAGATGGATCTTCTAACTTCATAGTGTGGAAGACAAGGATTGAACTCATCCTTGCCAAGAATAAGGTGTTGGATATTGTGAAAGGAAAGATCGTGGAACTAGAGTTTGAAGAAGGAAAAGAGAAGGAACTGCATAACGTTGTAGTTACGGATAAGTTCAAAGACGGTGACATCAATTCCATGAGTATCATAGTGGACTCTATAAAATACCACTTGATACCCTACATATCCCATCTTGACTCATCAAATAAGATGTACGATGCCTTAACAAACCTCTTCTCGGTCAGAAACACTGGACAAGTAATGAGTATGAAGAATGAGCTCCTTGACATGAAGATGAATGATGATGAAATCATAACATCATACTTTGTGAGGATCTCTCAGATAAGATATCAACTACAAGCTATTGAATAAATCATCTCAGAGAAGGAACTGGTAAACATAGTACTCAATGGTCTTCCCAAGACATGGGATGCATTTGCCGCAAGTATGAACACAAGGAAGGAGTATCCTAAATTTGAAGAAATTTGGACTTGTTGTGCTCAAGAAGGATCAAGGATTAGTGCAAAAGAGAAACCTCAAAAAAATACGATGATCAAGCCTTCATAGCAAGATTCAAGAATTCCAGGAACAAAAGGAAGTTTGGAAAGAAGCCAAATCTAGAGAAAGATATGTTAGAAATACAATCCTTCAACTGTCAAAAATATAGTCACTACAAGAATCATTGTCCCAAGCTAAAGAAAAGTGAGACACACGAAGAATAAGTTGCTGAAGAAAAGGAACCTTCAAAGAAGACTAAGCATGATGAAACAAACTTCTTCCTCTAAAGACAAGATAACAATACTCTTCTTAGTTCTTGTACATATCTTGTTTGCATGGTCTCTGTACATATCTTGTATATCTATCTCTTAAAAGATAATATGTTCCAAGAAGAGATATACCTATAATATAAGGATTTCTATCTTCATGACTACAAGTCAGACAATACACATGAAAGAATGAAATACATCAAGCAAATCATGTGGAAGTTATTTCATAAGTAACAACTGCAATATAAGCCGAAATCAACAATCAAGACGAAATTGGAGAAAGACATATGACACCCTGTAGAAGGCAATAAGGATGCAGACGGAAGCATGGATTATGTTAGATGGAGGGATCCATTATATACTTCCAAAAGGTAAAAACATGCACGTATTAGGAGGGAGATAATCCTATGATCCATTGAATATGATGTAGTATATATCCATGGTAGCAGCCATGAAAAGAAGTACATGTTCAGTTTGACTACAGAAGAATCCTTCTTCGAAAATAAGCATTAAAGTATCCCTGGTTGTCCATCCACATCCATGATACTATGATCAAAGGAAGAAGTTGGAATCTTGAAATCATGGAATCTACTGAAAACTCCATGGACTCAAGAGCTAAAAATAAACATGAGGAAGAACATGAAGATTCCAAGAAAGAAAGGGAAGCCATAACAACCAGTCAATGTATCGAGAATCACAAGATTACTAGCCTGATATGAACTCACTAAAAAAAATCAAGAAGAGAAACTAAAGGTTGTGATGAAGAACAATGAATGAAAGACTTATGAATGAAAGCATTGCGAGATAAAGGACTAGAGGCTCTCCTAGATGGAGGGAGAAGACTATGATGACTATTTGCTCCAATAAACCAGACATACTTCTAAATGAGTCATTATATCATCCGAAATATCCATGGGTTGGATTTTTGCATTAGATAAAGGCAAAGATTGTTCTCCAGAGCAATTGAAAAAAGAGATTATGAAGAGAAACCTCAAGGCTTTGAGGTATACCAGAAAGAGACCATTGTATGAATATGGAAGAAGACAACTTGGTGGAGAATCTCCATTGCATAGCAGAAGCATGGTGAAGAATTTTTATAATAGAGATACTGTATCTGAATGGTTATTTAGAAGCTTAGGATGATGGATCGCTAATCCATGACAAACACTCATGACGACCAAATAAGTATCACTTGGATATGTTCTAGTTTGACCCTTACCATGATGTTGTGAGCTAGAAATAAACAAAGAGGAATCCAACAATCTATATGAAGCCTTCAGAGAATAACAGTGTTCCATACAGACCGAAGTACATTGAGATCAAACATTACATTCTCAAATATATATCTCCAAAGATGAGAAGATAAGAATACATTTTGGTAAATCCTCTGTCCAAGATAAAAGAATTTGTGTACTCAAGCTGGAGCTCATGAAGATGACTTCCCTATTGAAAAAGGAAGAGATGACTCCCATTTTGGGAGGGAGAAATGATGTGTATTGATTTATGGACAGATATTTTTTAGTTCGAAAATGGTCCAGGATGAGTAGTTCCTTTCCAGTTTGGAAAGTGGTTTGAGACTTCTGACGGACAGGCATTTTCCAGTTCGGAAAATGGTCCAGATCGAACGGTCATTTTCTTAATGAAAATGGTTCGATGGATTGTTGATGTACAATAGACAACAATTTCCCATTGTGGTTAACATGGGGAATGGTCTAGGGAAATATCTCTTCTTGAGGGTTACTCAAGAAGACTAGCCCACCTCGTCGGACAATCATTCTTTCGAAGCTCACAGTTGTGAGTAGTTTCGAAGAATGGTTTGTTTTGGAGGTTGGTGGAGGAAAGTCATTTCCTTTGGAAATGGTCCGGATAGTCATTCCTTAGGGCAGATTCATTCTCTCCAGGTTTCACTTTGTTTAGTTTTGGAGGAATGGCCCAGGTTGGGGAATGGTCTATATTCAATAATCAGGGACAAGCATTCCTTAGGGCAGACTCATTCTCTCCAAGTTGCACTTTTTTAGTGCCGGAGGAATGGCCCAGGGTGGGGAATGGTCCAGGTTCATAAGTCAGGACAATTATTCTTCCTTGCTTTTGAATAATAGTCCAGATATCTCATCATTAATGTTCTGAGAGTAGATGCTCTTCCAAATATCACATATGTGAGTGGAAGAATGGCCCAGATGATTCAATTTATATCATAACAATGTTTTATGTGCAAGTTGATATGAGATGATTGTTATGGAGACTGTATGTCTCTGGGTAGTAGATGTATACTACTATGGTGGATGTATTCCACTGATTGTGACTATGTGTCATTGATCAAGTATCTGTGTGTTACTTGGTGTGGTAGTGTACCACTAGATTGTAGTTCTATACTACTATATATAGAAACAATTGTGTTCTATTTAATGATATTGTTCTGATTGCCTTGAATACTATCAATAATGCTGGAAATGATTATCAGCTAAATGGATGATCAATGGACAGAAAATGGTCTAGGAAATTTATTCTTCTAGGACATATGTCCAGATTAGAAGGATGGTTCTTGTGTCACCCTATGGAGTGAGTGACTTATCCAACATCATGTCTAATTACTCAGATGGAGTATGGTTTCGAGAGATGATGCAACTATTGGCACTGATAGTGATGATGGTTCTCATGATCTAGTCATGAGATAGTCTATACGACTATGATGATGCTACCAGGTAAATGGTATGTTTGTGCTCAAGACCATTACCTTCAAATACCTCCATAGCTAGGAGGGAGTGTTAATATTATGGTATATGTAGGAGGTATTTACCTCCACGTGTAAACATGATGAGCATATAATATTCTAGGAAGCAAGAAGAAACCCTAATGAGTTGGCTAATAACCCTAGAAGACAAGTTGGCTCAAGAGGATAACTTGTATTAGGTTATTAGCCTCCAAGAGAAGAAGTCATCCAGAAGAAATAATACATACTGAGTAAATAGGTACCCAGAATGAGAAGTTGGCCCAGGCAGTTAGCCAGAATTAGTATAAATATAGGAGGCCAGTCTTCATTCTGGTAGGCATTCTCAGAACTGCAGAGCTCACTTGTGCGCACTGCAGTTAGCTAGTTTTGTGAGTAGGTTTGGAGGAGAGTTCTCGTTGCAGCTGCTACAGCTAGAATATTTTGTTTTGTATTAGACTATATCTTGGTTATGGTTTGGACTATCTGATCAGCTCTTGTTGGTGTGTTATCCTTGCAGAAAGGTGCGCTACCCTTTGTTTGGCTATCTATCCTAGGGTTTGCTTCCGGAGTGATTCTCTATCAATGTTATGGTGATCGAAGAGTGGTTTTGGCCTATGGTTGGGTGACAATAGTGATATTTTCTATGGTAAAATGAGCACATTCATCATATTCTAACAAAACCCTTAGCTAAAAATGCCAGCACATGGAAAAAGAAAGATAGTGAAAAATGTGGTCTAGTACTTTCAGCTCAGAAACAAAAGGACCCCTAGTATGTAAATAGTGGATGTTCCAAACACATGATTGGAGACAAGGATAAGTTTATTTCTATAAGTAAAGGAAAAACATGAAATGTGACCTTTGGAAATGATGAACCAGGTAAAATCAAGGGTAAAGGGATGGTGAGTTTAAGTAATCGCAAAGGAAAATCCCAGGATGTCCTGCTTGTAGATGGGCTAAAACATATTTTTCTCAGTGTAAGTCAAATGTGTGATAGAGGATGTTAAGTGGTGTTCAACTCCAAAGATTGTAAGATAAATTCTGTAAACTCAGGACAAGTGGTGGCTAAAGGCATAATGACAAATAATAATGTATATGTGCTGAAAGAAGATAGATAAGAGTGTGTCACATACCCACTACCTCTGTCAAATTTTTCTGGTCTTCTACAGAATCAGAACCCCCAAATTACCTATGGAGGCCTAGCGAAAGCTAGCTCTTTCTCTTTCTCTTCGTTCCCATATGATTGCGGGTCATGATCACGGTTAAAAAATACGCAGTGCCTCTTTGTATTTCGAGCCTCGGCACTACAGTGATGTCGAATCGTTTGACTTTGCAACTGCTGAACCCCGACAAGGCTAGCGATCGGCCAATAGGGACAAAT
>JASDQU011401453.1:62048-72978 GCA_032191745.1 Picea mariana | reverse complement strand
CATATAAAGCATGTGATCAGGCTAATTGGTTATATTTGAGGTTGATATTGCTCCATTTAGGTTTATGTGTTCATATTTTGAATTGGGTTATGAGTTGAGTAACCTTTGATTCATTTTTAATGCTTATCGAGCGAATTGGTTATATTTGAGGTTGATATTGCTCCATTTAGGTTTATGTGTTCATATTTTCAATTGGGTTATGAGTTGATTAACATTTGATTCATTTGCAATGATTATCAACAGATCGATGTCAGTATTTTCTAGCTTTGGAAGAGGGTTAAGGTAGGGGTTCCCTTTATCCCTTCTATTGTTGCTAATTGTTGTTGAGAGTTTGAGAAGGCCGTTGATTGAGGCCAAGAGGACTAGGCTTTTCAAAGGTAATAATATAGAGATAATACTTTTTTTTGTGTCATCTCTCTTTTGTAGATCATAATTTGCATAAAGTTATGGATCAATAAGGGATGTGTTAAAACTTAAGGAGATTCTACCCGGATGTAGATTTCATTATTACAAGGATGAAGGTCAATGTAGGAAAATCCACTAGATTTCTTTTATAAGGGTGAGTGATGTGGATGTTAGGCTCTATTCTCAAAGGTTTTCATTCCAGGGTGGAATTGTACTGAAGGATAAATTGAAGTATCTGGATTTTTTCTCAAATCCAAATGATTATGAGATAAAGATTGGGATTGGTTTTAATTGCTAAAGTAGAAAGGATATTATATGTTTGGTGCAATAGATGGTTGTTTAGTGGGGAAGGCGTATTTTGGTGAGATCAATATTAGAAGTTATTCTTTTGTATTGAATGCATTTCACTTTTATTTGCAAGGGTGTCTTAGAAAGGATAAGGAAAATAAATATAATATTCTTGTGCTCTAGGGATATGGTAAAATGGGTGATTCTTGTGGTAAAATGAGAAAAAACCATTTTCCCAAAAGAGTTGGGTAGGTGGGGTTTAAAAAAAATAATATAGTTGGGAAAGCTTTAGGTGCACATTGTGTTTGGAAGATAATCTCTTGTCATATTCTTTGGTGTCAGGTTGTTGCAAAAAACTATGTTGAGCCTCGTTTAGTGAAAATTGAAAATTATAATTCCTTCAAATAATTCCCATAATTTTTCAATTATCTAGATGGATACAATTATAACATTCTCTTTGATTGTGAGATGGATTGTATGGAAGGTTAGGAAGGGGACAAGAGTTTTGGATAGGAGAATACCCTTGGGTTCTCCATGGAAAAGTTTGCAAGTTCCCTATGAATTTAATTTTCATCTTCTTCATGAAAAAACATTGTTCTTTTTAAGTTAAATGCCTTATCTAAAATTCACCACTATTTAAAAGATTTATTTTATATAATTGGTATTAGAGGTGGAAATGAGAGGGTTTGAAAACCCTATATTTGTAGTTTAAGGTCAAGTCACGTAAGAATAAAGGAAGTGCATGTTGTTTGGTATGGTCAAACATCATGTACATGGACATGGACAAATTTGGGCGCCTCGTCCATGTACATGGACATGTCACAAGAAAATGAAATATTTCATGAGAGGCTTGTCCATGTACATGGACATAGTTGAATTAATTATTAGAATAAGACTTAAACATAGGTTGTTTTAAACATTTAGAGAATAAGACTTTATATTAGAATCTAATTAATAATCAGAATAACAAAGTCTTGAAAATATCAAGGATTATTGTATATGTTTAAGTTTTCATTGAACTATTGTTTCTAGAGCAATTAACTCTACCATTCATACATAAATTAAGAGAAGTCTTCCATTGAAGCTCTCAACATAATTTATCTAGTAAACAATCATAAAGTATATTTCTTTTCTTTAGTGAAATATGTGATATCATGTCTTCTAATTATAGATTCATAATGCAATAAAAAAAGAAAATATGTGACTTCATAGAAGAACATAGAAATATGAAGTTATATGTTCTACCTAAGCATTTTAGCATGTCCATGTACATGGAGAGGCTCGAATTCACGCCTCAAGCATGTCCATAGGCCTCGAATCCAATTTTTTTAAACAAAATTACATAAGATACAATGTTTTTAAATTGAATTACATAAGATAATTTTAGAATAAGACTTTAAACATAGGGTATTTAAAACATTTAGAGAATAAGACTTTCTAAATTTGAATCTAATTAGTTATTAGAATAACAAAGTCTTGAAAATCTCAAGGATTATTGCATGTGTTTAAGTTTTCATTGAACTAATATTTCTAAAGTGTTGAACTCTACTTCATCTTATATCCGGTTTCCTAAGTTTAAGTTCAAACTACTTAAAGTATGTGAATATTTATCCTAACTTTTCCTCGATATGAGGCCAAATAAAATTCCAAACTCAAAACTTACCATAAAATATGAAATCCAAGTCCAAAAATTTTAAAAATTGGAAAAAATTTAAGTTAAATTCATTGACCTTTCCTTGCAATATTAATAGAGAATCCATTACTATAGTCCCTACCAACCCTAACGGCAGGGACTAATAAGCTATGAGTTTCCTTTAAACCAACTCAAAATCAAAATCTATTGTCACCAATTCTATGATTTTATTTCTTATTAATTGGGAAACAAATATTTATGATTTTATTTGTTATCAATTGGGCAACAAATATGCAGAATTACAAGGTAACATTCATGTCATCCAATTGAAAATGAATGCAATTGAATGAAAGTAAGTAGTGTTAAATTTTACATTTAATATTAATGTTTTTACTCTTTTACTTTTTTACTTGAAGGTGTAAAAAGAAAATTATAACATTGACTTGGAGTAAGATTATGCTGTTATAAAACTATATACTACTTATTATTATTTATATATATATATATATATGTTTTATCTTCTTTTATAAACTAGATTTTTATTTAATATATATTATATGAGGAAAAAGCATATATTTTTTTTTAGAAATTTAACCTTTTAAAAAGTTAAATATCAAATTAATTTATTAGCAAAAAGCTCTATGAATAGGAAAAAGAAAAAAGGAGAAGTTGAAAATTAAAATATTAAAGACATAGGGACTAAGTTTAAAAAAATTGTTTAAATTTTGAGAGTATTTTCTATTGCTCAATTGAAATGACCAAACTGCCACATGCAAAATATAGAGGGAGAAAAATATGTTTTACGTGTTGGTAACTTAATATTTCTATAATACAGTGCAATGTGAATAATATTTCTATAACACAGTGCAATGTGAATGAGATATGTCTCTTAATATGGAGGTTATAATGTAATATAAAAAATGTTAAGATTTTTATATTAATTTATGATTGAAAATTAAAATATTCAATGTAAACAAATAGTTCCTACTAACAATTATGATCATATCTATATAAATAATGAGATAAATAAGCATGTCATGTACATGGAGAGGCTTCGATCATGTTCGTGTACAGCCGAATAATATTTCGATCATGTTCGTGTACAGCCAAATAATATTAATGGCATGTGGCCCCTTTCACATACAACGTATGCGAAGAAATTATGACATTATATCAAAATATTATTTTACAAAAAATTATTTTCATATTAAATACTCATGGAATAACAAGGCATGTGAATTTGGATGCATAATTCTTTTATTTTATTTATTAAAATAAGTTGTAACCCAAGATTCCTATGACAAATATGGAAGTCATCCAAAAAGAAATTAAGACATTTAAACAAAATTTCATGGGACCATATATTAGATAATGTGGAATTAAGCATAATGACCAATTACATACTAATGTTGTGAAGCATAATAGTTGGATATGTGTGAGGGATTCCTGCATGAATTTGACAAGAGAAGGGATTACTTAACCTCAATCAAACGGAAAACTGTAAATTGGCATGCAAACATGTAAAATACCATTATCGAGAAGTAATAACGGTGTCATGACATGTGGATGAATTCAGGCCTGTCCATGTACATGGACAGGCCCGGGCCACGAGTACAATTTTTTTTTTTTAAATTACATATGAACGATTTTTTTTAATGGACAATTTTAGAAGAACCTACCTGGATATGTGGACCGATGAATCTTCTAATTTGATCCCTCGATGCACAAAGCAATTTTACAACGCCACAAATTAATCTCCTGCAGAGGTGTTTGTGCACAATGAAAATCATGGTTGTGAGCGATCAACATAAAACAAGACAAAACACAAGAATAAAACAAGACAACACAGAGTAAAATCATAGACTTACCTGCAAAATCAGTAGCTCGACGTCATGACGCACACCCCACCTAGAGCATTCTACCAACAACTAGCAATAGACTCGGCTTGTTACATGTTACCTATCAACATTTTTAGAAATTGTTGCATGTTCGAGAGGTAGGAAATATATAACCAAACATTCGGCCAAAAAAGGCTTTCGACCAAAAAACCCTTTCCGTCGAAAGAATCTTTCGACCAAAAAGTTTTTCAGTTGAAAAATGTTTACCATAGGAAAAAAATCCATACATAAAATCTTATGCACGATTGTCGAGGGAGATGTCAGGGCATCATTCGATTTGACGTGTAGACGTTCGGCTGAAAAACTTTATCTTGGCCGAAAAAATTTCGCTAGGAATTTTGGAGACCCGATTCTTACAAAATTGTTACCCACCTTCATGATGTTACCCAAAAGCCATTGATGGAGATAGAAGTGGGTTATGGGTACCTGAAAATGTGTTTGGAGTGAAAGAAGACACCTATAGCATGCGGGGATAAATTGTGTAAAACAACCTAAACTTCTATCGACCATAACTTTCAACTTGGAGCTCAGATTTGAGAAAAAAATAGTTGTTGGAAATGCCTTGAGGAGTAGAAGACATCTATAAACCCATAATTTTGAATTGGATAATGAATTTTATCAAAAATTAATAAAGATATTTTTGTAGCAGTAGAAGAGTGAAAATTGCATCTTGTAAATGTTGTAACTTTTCACTCAGAACCAAAATTGAGGCATGGGTACAACCATTGGAAGGTTCTTTCAGAGAGGAGTGCATCAAGGGAATCAAAATTTAAATTGGTGCAATGTGTACTTCATAAAGTGATAAAAAAATGGCCTGTATTGTAATGGATGAAATGATTTTTTCTTATGCATCTTTCTAATAGTAATTATTGCATGCACATTTATTGCATAATTAGAGGTACATGAAGGCAAATTTGGTTCTTACATGAGGATTGGAGTTATGGAATATGCTCAGAGATCTTATATCCATGAGGAAGAGATTGTTAGTGATAATTCTTGTCTTGGGCTCGAGAGCAACCAGGTCTTCAGGTTGCACGAGGAACGCCCAAGCGCAACATGGAAAAATCTTGTTTTATGGCTTCCAATCAAGTGAGCAGGTGAAATTACGTTGACAATGGCCCGGATTCATCCATAAGAGCAGATCAACGGTCATCAGGATATCGGGGCTACCAAGTTGACCCATATATAGCATCAAAGAAAGCACCTATATTTTAAAACTAAGTCTGGGTCGCCAACATTTATGGCACTGTTGCCGGGGACGAAGTTGAAAATTTTCCCCGGGATTGAACGACAACGATTAACTGATTCTGAAGGTGCATCAGATATCAGAATTATCAAGATTGCTACTATGCACCTGGCGACTCCACTATGGCGACTCCATTGTTTCCAATTCACTGTTTCAGCTGTGGCTACTGTTGGCACACCTGAAAGGTAACCCAGAGGAGCTTTCTCGAGAAGGTTTCAGCGGCTGCTTTCTCATCCTGAGAAGCTTCCTGGGGTAACGACAACGTTAAGATCTGGCCTTTGATGGTGAACAAGGACCAGGCACATTTGAAGTTGTGCATCTTTCACCTGGCGACTCCATGATTCGAGGATCGATTGGCAACTCCACTGGTTTGATATGGAGAAAATTCTGGCTCAAAGGTTTGCTTTCTGTGACTTTTCTCAGATAGTTGGTTTTCCTAATGCACTTCCTGATAGAGACATATGGGAAAATTTCCTCCCTGAATTTCACGCAAAGAGTTGGGAGGTACCAGCTGAGCATTTATTGGACTTTCATGAGGTTATTCATCAAATTAATATCATGCATGAAGATGTCCAGATTAATCTCTTCAGGTATTCATTGAAGGGAGCTTCTCTTGAATGGTGTCGGTCTCTTCCCGCTGCAAGCATCCGCTCTTTAACATGTTTTCATACAGCTTTCAATTCATTTTGTAAAGATTATTTTCCAGCTGATTGTTTGTATGAAAACTGTTGTGAGAAGTTTTCTTCACTTCATGAAGCCTCTGCTGGCCCTGAAGACCAAGTCCATGATGAAGCTTTTACTGTGGAGGAAAGCATTTGCCAAGAAAATACAGGAGTGTTGAATGATATTAATTGTGTTAGCCCTAGAATGGAAGCATCTGACATCATATCAGATGCCTCTATTCTTTTAGATGTTCATAACGATCAACATGCCTCTTGTGGAAATTGTAAGTTTATAGAGAAAATGTGGTCCATGGTAGATGACTCACCTGGATATCGGGTTGAAGCAGATGTTCCTATCATCTCTGCTCATGATGACGAAAGCCCTCTCTTTTTAAAAGAGGGGTTAGTTGTGAAAGTGGATTCTTCTCTTTTCCCCCAGGGGGTTTCTCACAATATATTTTTACCTAGGATTAAAGAGAAAAGGATTATGTATGAGCATCCAGAAGCAGCAGGTCCCACTATCCCTGAAACGGAAATTTTTGACGGGATCATTGTTCTGGAGGAGGATCATATCAATGAAGGACAACCCCTTTTTGATGTATATTATAGTGATGATGAGAAACAAGCTTATCCTACATTTGATCACTATAAAGATATTGAAGAGCCAGTCAGCAAGCAGAACCACCCCATGGTCCCTATTTATGATGCATATGAATCTGACCCGGGGGAGAGCCAAGAAGAGGAAAAGGAACCAAAGCAACAGCTAAGCACATATTTCATTCCAGAGCCAGCCAGTGAGTAGCTACCGCCTGAGATCAGTGAGCCTACGTCAGTTGTCCACTCACCTGTGCTTATCAAAGATATTCAACCACATGTGAGCAAGTTTGTAGCAGAGGAGGCTGCCTGTCACCAATTTTCTGAAATTCGCCACTCGTTCTATGACCCTGTCGACGAATACATGGAGTGGCATGTCCTTTATGCCTTGGAGCCACCCTATTTCATATCAAATTCAGCCTGTGAGGAGAATTTGAAGAGCGTAGACGTTCTGCTGTCACGGTTACACTATCTGTTGGTGATCATCGACAGAAGGAAGGAGTTTCTATCCAGGAAGCTGCTTGAATGGCTATGGTGGAAGTTTTCTTTCACCTAGCCCATGTACAATATTTTATTAGCATTAGGACTGTATATAAATAAGCTCCTTTGAGCATGTAGCTTTGTTTTGTTTGCTTTACTTTTCGGCCTATATTTTCAGAAGCGGAATGTTTTGAGCTTGACTCCATAGCACAACAGCAAGGCACTGAAGCTGCGGAATGAGTTCTTAGAGAATCACAGGGATGAATCTATCCCCCATGGAGCCTAATGTTAGCGATAATTCTTGTCTTGGGCTCGAGAGCAACCAGATCTGCAGATTGCACAAGGAACGCCCAAGCGCAGCATGGAAAAATCTCGTTTTATGGCTTCCAATCAAGTGAGCAGGTGAAATTACGTTGACAACGGCCCGGATTCATCCATAAGAGCATATCAATGGTCATCGGGATATCGGGGCTACCAATTTGACCCATATATAGTGTCAAAGAAAGCACCTATATTTTAAAACTAAGTCTGGTTCGTCCGATCCATTGACGCATGGCGCAAGATCTGGTCACATCGGAATTCAGGAGTTCAAGGGGTAAAAGTCCCTCGTCACTTCACTTCTCAAAACCCCGAACCCTTAAATGTCGATAGCGCCCAAAATCAGGCCTGTGGTTTTGGCGTCTGGTCGTAAAGGAACAAGCCTAGAGGAGGGGCGCTAATGTTTATCATTTGGCCACTCAGGTCCCAAAGCACCGAAAAGCAATCTCAGCCATTCATCTTGGAGGAACGCGTGGCGACCGTTAGACCCTCTCGGCATTTCACCCATCGCGATTTTAATAGAAGGAAAACCTGCTCCTTCCTATTCACGAACCCCGAAATGCCGAAAGCACTCCGGAAATTAGGTGTAGGGTCACGGCCCGTGGTCATTCAAGAAAGTGGAAAGGGTTGTACAAAGGGAGGCCAAAGGCACCGAATTGAGTTTCGGAAGGGGGGCACTGTGTTCTCCAGACACCGATTCGACGTGATCTAAATCCCGGTACCTGCTGGGAATGAATGAAGAAGAGAGAGGGTGGTTGAAGCCTCGCCTCACCCATTAATTGCAAGGCATGGAGGGTCTGGCAAGCAGTCTGCTTAAGAGGGTCCTGTGTACCCATTTTTCCAGAGAAGCCATGCCTGAGTTCTCGACTAGCCGAAGGAAGTCTGCACACACTAGATCGGTACTTAATGGATCAGCTACTCCCCTTGTTGGAGCCACACGCAGTTAAGAAGGCGTCTGTCATAGGTGCACGATCGTCCAGTCTACATGCACAGACTATCAGAAGACATGCATATGCAATGTTTTAATGCAGTGCCTTGTTTTTGCTGTTGTTGTTGTTTTGAGTATATGTAGGCGTTTTCACCATTTTTGTAAGGATCGATGGTTGAGCAAAGCTCCCGATTGTAAAGTTTTGATGAAGCGCTGGTCGCTCTGGTTAATGTATAAGGCATTTGAGATTTCTTACTTTATGGATGTCAGCTTCCTTTCCATATCTTTGTTTACTGTGTTAGAATCACTTGGAATTGGAGGATCCAGTCGAGTTGCAGTTGTTATAGGATGATGTAGGTTGGATCACTGTAACAGTTACATTGTTACTAATCGGTTCCTGTTATTTTCGTAGCACTGAACGATTTAGAATTGGAGGATCCAGTCGAGTCACTCTTCAGCTTCTTGAAGCTCCGGACCAAGAGGATCTTGGCTTTTGATTTTTTCATCCTCAAGCTTCCGAAGGCTTGTCGCCCGAGGCAGTCTTGCTCACCCTTCTCACAAGTCTTCCCTCTATCACCCTTTATTCCATTTACTGACAGAAGTTGAATCAAGACCTCCCTTGCTGCATATGTACCAGGCCCGGTCTCCTGAGTCAAAGTTTTATCTTCTTGAGTCTTTACCCATTTGATCACCCCATTTATTAAAAAAATCGTGACATAAAACTGATGGGCGTCGGGCTCTGCTCCTGCAAGCAATCCAGGACTAACTTCCGTCACCAACATTTCTGGCGCCGTTGCCGGGGACGAAGTTGAAGATTTTCCCTCGGCATAATGACATTGAGCCTCTAATTCTGAAGGTGCATCATACATCAGATCCCTTAAATATTGCTACTGTGCACCTGGTGACTCCACTGTGGAGACTCCATTGTTTCCACTTCACTGTTTCAGCTGTAGCTATTGTTAGCACACCTGAAAGCTGACCCTAAGGAGCTTTCTCGAGAAGGTTTCAGCAGCTACTTTCTCATCCTAAGAAGCTTCCTGGGGTAAAAACAACGTTAAGATCTAGCCTTTGATGGTGAATAAGGACCAGGCATATTTGAAGCTGCCCATCTTTCACCTGGCGACTCCATGATTCGAGGATCAATTGGCGACTCCACTGGTTTGATATGGAGAAAATTATGGCTCAAAGGTTTGCTTTCTGTGACTTTTCCCAGATAGTTGGTTTTCCTAATGCACTTCCTGATAGAGACCAATGGGAAGATTTCCTCCCTGAATTTCATGCAACAAGTTGGGAGGAACTAGCTGAGCATTTACTGGACTTCCATGAAGCTATTCACCGACACAATATTACACATGAGGATGTTCGTATTAATCTCTTCAGGTGTTCATTGAAGGGAGCTTCTCTTGAGTGGTGTCGATCTCTTCCCGCTACGAGCATCCGCTCTTTAACAGGTTTTCATACAACTTTCAATTCATTTTGTAAAGACTACTATCCAACTGATTGTTTGTTTGAAAACTGTTGTGAGGAGTCTTCTTCGCTTCATGAAGCCTCTGCTGGCCCTGAAGACCAGGTCCAGGATGAAGATTTTACTGTGGAGGAAAGCATTTTCCAGGAAAATATAGAGGCGTTGAATGATATTAGTTGTGTTATCCCTAGAACGGAAGCATCTGACATCATATCAGATGCCTCTGTTCTTTTAGATGTTCATAACGATCAACATGCCTCTTGTGGAAATTGTGAGTTTGTAGAGAAAATGTGGTCTATAGTAGATGGCTCACCTGGGTATCGGGTTGAAGCAGATGTTCCTAGCTGCCCTGCTTATGATGATGAAGACCTCCCTGTTTTTAAAGAAGAGATGGTTGTGGAGGAGGATTTTTCTCTTTTCCTTCAAGGGGTTTCTCACGATATATTTTTACATGGGATTAAAGAGAAAAGGATTATGTATGAGAAGCCAGAAGAAACAGGTCCCACTGCCCCTGAAATGGAAATTTTCGATGGGATCACTGTTCTGGAGGAGGGTCATATCAATGAAGGACAACCCTTTTTTGATGTATATTATAGTGATGATGAGCAGCAAGCTTATCTTGCATTTGATCACTATAAAGATACTGAAGAGCCAGTCAACAAGCAGAACCACCCCATGGTCCCTATTTATGATGAATACAAATCTGACCCGGGGGAGAGCCAAGAAGAGGAAAAGGAACCAGAGGAACAACTGAGCACATATTTCATTCCAGAGCTAGTCAGCGAGTAGCTACCGCCTGAGATCAGTGAGCCTATGTCAGTTGTCCACTCACCTATGCTTATCAAAGATATTCAACCACATGTGAGCAACTCTGTAGTAGAGGAGGCTGCCTGTCACCAATTTTCTGAAATTCGCCACTCATTCTATGACCCTGTCAGCAAGTGCATGAAGTGGCATTTTCCCTATGCCTTGGAGATGCCCTATTTCATCTCAACTCCAGCCTGTAAGGAGGA
>JASDQU011401452.1:62814-73449 GCA_032191745.1 Picea mariana | reverse complement strand
ACACATTTTTTTTCTATCTATCACATTTTGCGGCAATCATCAGTGTTATGCCAGGGATCTTATGGAAGTCGCACCACTTCTTGGCATCTTTCTTTGTCTTTCTGGTGTCCTTCTTTGCTTGCGGCCTGGACAGGTTGTCCTGAGGCTATTCATATTTTCTTTGTCCTTTGTTTTGTGGGTTAGGGCCACCCTTTCCTATTTTTTACTGTAAGGGGTTCCCAAGCCCAAATTTCTGCGTCTTTTGTTTGAGCTTCTGCTCGATTTTGACGACATATCGGTAGGCCGCGCCCAAGGATGAGATGTCCAGAAAATCCATTTCAGCCTGGATGCATCTATGCAGACCACCGTGATACTTGAGCATCATATGTCGCTCATAATCTTTGATACTCAGCTTGGTGCGCAAGGTATGGAAGATATTTGTGAACTCGGGCTCCGCTTGGTCTCTTTCCTACCGCAACGTGGTCCATTTTGTGTATAGGTCATCATAACTTCCAATAGGGTAGTATTGTTCCTTAATAGCATCTATGAAGGACTCCCAAGTGACTACGACTATAAATAATGAGGGTTCCTGTGTTTCCTTTTGCTCACTGAAAGTTTCCCACCATTCTTTGACATGGGGGATGACTTTGAGGACAACAAAAGTAATCTTTTCTCTATTCGAGAAGTTATGGACAGAGAAATACCCTACTAGCAGATTCAACCATTTCTCTTCCGTATCTGTGTCTATCTGAACTTTAAATATAGGAATATCGAAGTTGATTTGTACCTTGAAGGGGGCGACGCTTCCATTTGAGGAAGATGTGTTGCTTGTTGGTAACCGCCGAAGGATTTGTGCAAAACTATCCATCATCTCGTTCCTTTGTTGCATGAGGGCTTCCTCGAGCAACATTTTGAAGGGATATCTTGTCCCATCATCTTTATTTTCTTCTGCCATGAGAGGTTGTTTGGGTGTGTGAGAGCTTTTGTCCTCAAGAGAAACAAGCTCGAGACCCAATTCTTTTTACCCTAACCTCGTTGGGGACATGCATTAAGAACGACAAGGAGCAGACCCCTATGATACCACTGATCCGAAATATATTTGCAGAACTAAATGAATACATATTATTATCAAAATATGCTTAACATAGAATAACATATATACAGTAAAACCGGTTTCTATTCAATAAGGAAATAAGTTAAAACTGTAAAATGTAGTGGAAACAAGCTTGCTAGAATGGTGGCGTCTTTTCTCTGAGAAGAGATGTGACAATTGCGCTCATTCGCAAGAACATGATTACAATGAGGCTCTAAAGGTATTTTTACAATAAACAAGAATGTCAAAAACCCTAGACATTCAAAAAACCTAACCCTAGGAGATGAAGCGCCAAAAGTCATGTGGGCCTCGTTTGGGTAAGTTAGTACATCAACTTCCCAGGGTCGTAACGTTTGCATATGATCTTTGTTTTAGGCAAACGATAGCCCATTGGAAAGGTCTATCCAAGGACTACACATTTTTTTGTTATAAATCACATTTTGTGGCAATAATCAATGTTATGCCAGGGGATCTTATGGAAGTCACACCACTTCCCGATATCTTTCTTTGTCTTTTTGGTGTCCTTCTTTGCTTGTGGCCTGGACTGGTTGTCCTAAGGTTGTCCGTCTTTTCTCTATCCTTTTTTCTGTGGTTTGAGGTCGCCCTTTCCTGAATTTTACTGTGAGGGGTTCCTAGCCCCAAATTGCCGCGTCTTTTGTTTGAGCTTCTGCTCGATTTTGACGACATATTGGTAGGCTGCGCCCAAGGATGAGATGTCCAAAAACTCCATTTCGGCCTGGATGTATCTATGCAAACCGTCGCAATACTTGAGCACCAGATGTCACTCATAATATTTTATACTCATCTTGGTGTGTAAAGTATGGAATATATTTATGAACTCGGGCATCGCTTGGTCTCTTTCCTGCCGCAACATGGTCCATTTTGTGTACAGGTCATCATAACTTCCAACGGGGTAGTATTGTTCCTTAATAGCATCCTTGAAGGAATCTCAGGTGACTACAACTATAAACAATGAGGGTTCCTCTGTTTCCTTTTTCTCACAGAAAGTTTCCCACTAATCTTTGACATGGGGGATGACTTTGAGGAGCACAAAAGTAATATTTTCTCTATTCGAGAAGTTATGAACAAAGAAATACCCTTATAGCAGATTCAACCATTTGTCTACCGTATCTACGTCTATCTGGCCTTCAAATATAGGAATATCGAAGTTGATTTGTACCTTGAAGGGAGCGATGCCTTCGTTTGAGGAAGATGTGTTGCCTGTTGGTAGCCACCGAAGGATTTGCGTAAAACTATCCATCATCTCGTTCCTTTGTTGCGTGAGGGATTCTTCGAGCAACATTTTGAAGTAATATCGTATCCCGTCATCTTTTTTTTCTACTGGAATGAGAGGTCGTTTGGGCATGCGAGAGATTTTGTCCTCAAGAGAAACAAGCTCGAGACCCAATTCTTTGTACCCTGACCTCGTTGGGGACATGCATTAAGAACGAAAAGGAGCATACCGCTCTGATACCACTGATCTGAAATATATTTGCAGAACGAAATGAATACATATCATTATCAAAAGATTCTTAACACAGAATAGCAGATATACAGTAAAATCAATTTCTATTCAATAAGGATTTTCTTTTGAAATTGTAAAATGCAACGGAAACAAGCTTGCTAGAATGGTGGCGACTTATCTCTGAGAAGAGATGTGACGATTGGGCTTATTCGCAAGAAGATGATTACAATGAGGCTCTGAAGGCCTTTTTACAATAAACAAGAATGTCAAAAACCGTAGACATCCAAAAAACCTAACCTTAGGAGATGAAGTGCCAAAAGTCATGTCGGCCCCGTTTGGGTAAGTTAGTACATCAATTTCCCGAGTTCGTAACTTTTGCATACAATCTCCGTTTTAGGCGCACGATAGCCCATTGGAAAGGTCTATCCGAGGACTACACATTTTGTTGTTATATATCACATTTTGTGGTAATCATCATTGTTATTCTAGGGACTCTTATGGAATTCGCACCACTTCCCAGTATCTTTCTTTGTCTTTTTGGTGTCCTTCTTTGCTTGCAGCATGGACTAGTTGTTCTGTGGCTGTCCATCTTTGCTCTATCCTTTGTTCTACAGGTTGGGGATGCCCTTTCCTAAATTTTACTGTGAGGGGTTCCCAAATTTCCATGTCTTTTGTTTGAGCTTCTGTTTGATTTTGATGACATATCGGTAGGCTGTGCCCAAGGATGAGATGTCCAGAAACTCCATTTCAGCCTGGATGTATCTATGCAGACTGTCGCTATACTTGAGCACCAGATGTCCCTAAGAATCTTTGATACTCAGCTTGGTGCACAAGGTATGGAAGATATTTGTGAACTCAGGCATCGCTTGGTCTCTTTCCTGCCGCAACATGGTCTATTTTGTGTACAGGTCATCATAATTTCCAACGGGGTAGTATTGTTCATTAATATCATCCCTGTAGGACTCCCAGGTGACTGCAACTGTAAATAACGAGGGTTCCTCTATTTCCTTTTGCTCACAGAAAGTTTCCCACCAATCTTTGACATGGGGGACGACTTTGAGGAACACTAAAGTAATATTTTCCCTATTCAAGAAGTTATGGACATAGAAATACCCTTCTAGCAAATTCAACCATTTGTCTACCGTATCTACATCTATCTGACCTTCAAATATAGGAATATCAAATTTGATTTATACCTTGAAGGGGGCAATGCCTCCGTTTAAGGAAGATGCTTCACCTGTTGGTAGCCGTCGAAGTATTTGCACAAAACTATCCATCATCTCGTTCCTCTTTTGCGTGAGGGCTTCCTCGAGCAACATTTTGAAGGGATCTCCTATCCTGTTGTATTTCTTTTCTCCTGCCATGAGAGGTCGTTTGGGCGTGCGAGAGATTTTTTCCTCAAGAGAAACAAGCTCGAGACCCAATTCTTTGTACCCCGACGTCGTTGGGGACATGCATTAAGAACCACAAGGAGCAGATCACTCTGATACCAATGATTCGAAATATATTTGCAGAACGAAATGAATACAAATTATTATCAAAAGATGCTTAACACATAATAACAGATATACAGTAAAACCAATTTCTATTCAATAAGAAAATAAGCTGAAACTATAAAATGCAGCGGAAACAAGCTTGCTAGAATGGTGGCGGCTTATATTTGAGAAGAGATGTGACAGCTGCGCTCATTCGCAAGAAGATGATTACAATGAGGCTTTGAAGGTATTTTTACAATAAACATGAATTTCAAAAACCCTAGACATCCAAAAAACCTAACCCTAGGAGATGAAGCACCAAAAGTCATGTCGGCCCTATTTGGGTAAGTTAGTACATCAACTTCCCAGGGTCGTAACTTTTGCATACGATCTTTGTTTTAGGCACACGATAGCCCATTGGAAAGGTCTATATGAGGACTACACATTTTGTTGCCATTTAACAAAGGTCACTCTCATTGTGGCGAGCCCTAAAAAATGTTGTTTAGGGCCTCAAAACGGCCCCGCAAGTCAGGGACCTGAAAACTAGGGAAAACATTGCCAAAATGAGCCAATTGGAATAGGTTGGAGGCCATCGACATCCATCCAGATCAATGCCTTATGCTATAACTCTCTTATATACATGCAGGGTCCAACAATAGTACTCACCCCAATATCTTAGGGCTCTAACTAAGGAGGTTTGACTGTACCATTAGCCGTACTACCCAATTACCTAGGTACTGGAGAGTAATCTTCCTGAATGTTTTTCTCAGTGCCACAATAGAAATCAAGTGGTTGAGTGGTTGATTTGAATCTAGTTTCAGGAGACTTACAAGACTTTTGATATACCCGAGGCTACGTGGAACTAAAATTCCATATATGGATGCTTTCTGATGTGGTACTACTTGAAGGGGTACCGATAGGGGTTACAAGGGATTTCAACCAGGTGTAACCACTTGTATTTCCCACATGTACGCTTCCCTAATAGTAGGTTTACCCACTGAACAATAGAGCTTTGTGTTATTTATAGACATCAGAACACATATCTAGTCTGGATTTTTTTTCTCTAAAAATGTGTCAGTAAAGTGCTCTGATACCACTTGTGATGTACCAATTGGAAATATTTAGAGTAGAAATTATAGATATTGCTCAAATCTATTACTCAAAGAAATAGAATTGTAAACACAATATATAATACGAATTATAATATTATATGTTTATTGATGTGGAAGCAATGTTCACTTGCCTTTTCGAGGGGGCAACCTCCAATAGAGAAGAGATTAAATTACAAATGATTTCCAAGACATTTTTTGCAATGCTTCTACTTCATTATATAGTAATTTATATCCCCTTAAGAACATTCTAGAGAAGGATCTTTCTAGTAGGTGAAACCTTCTAGTAAGTCTTCTTACAATAATTGTATTCACACTACTACATGGACCTTATTTACTAGTGATATCCTCCATACATAACAATACATAATAATTTATCTACTTAGGGGGTTAGGGAGGTTAGGGCCCTAACATTGTGTTATGGTCCTTTTGAGGTATTGGAGAAGGTGGGTGATAATGCCTATAGACTTAGTCTATCCCCATATATGTGCATTTACTTAGTAGTGAATGTGGAGAATCTAAAACTCTATGAGCCTTCCATGTTGAGCCAGGAAACTGAGGATATAAGAGTACTTAACACTAGAACCTCATGCCGAGTTGGAAAAAGGTACATTTTTGCACACAGGTCTCCACTTAGTGAACCTATGACACAACATATACTTCATGGGATATTAAAGAATACCTCTAATTCCACTAGATATTGATAAATACCTCTCAAAATTCTTTTGTTAAACCACCCTACAAATATATCTTAAAAAAAAAAAAAACTTAGTTTTACTAGATATCCCTTACTTTACTAGATACCCCCTTTTTACTCTCCAATACCTATAAACCCCCCTATACACTGCAACTCTCCCAATACCTACAATATATTGACTCAATTTTTCACATTTTAAAATCCCCCTCTATGAATGAATGGGATAAGATATTGGTCAACAAGGTGAAGCCCCCATGGTTTTGTAGAAGAAGTCCAAAACTACCAAACATGGGCAACATGATCTTTGGTAGATCGATTTGAAATGATAACTTCCAGGCAAGGAAAAATGGTACTCCGAGGAGAAGGTAGAGGAATAATTTCCTCACCTCATCTAGTAAAATATTTTGGGGACCAAAATCCCCCCTAGATGGGGAGGTATGATTTGGAATGGATCATTATATAATTTTTCATCTATCTTGGTACTTTCTAAGTGGAAAATTGGAGCAATTGACTTGTAGGGTCCATTTTAGTGGTAGGTCCTCATTTGGAGATTTGAGGTCTATAACCTTCCAGAGCCATTTTGAGGCATAAAATGCCACTTTTTAGGGTCAAAACTTTGCGAGGATGTCTCACAATCTCTCAACATTGTTTTACACACAAAGACCTTTCCAACGATGCAGAAATCACCTCAATCAGAGTTTGTATGTGAAAATTATGCTTCCCATAAGTTGACCTACCTTGTTGACCACCATGGTACTAACTAGATGCCACATCAACCACCATTACTCACATGTGGGGCTAGTTATGTGTGAAATTTCAAGAATATTTTAGAAGGTCCAAAACCCTAACACTAATCGAGGGTTGAGATATGTAAAAATCATAACCCTAGATGACTATCATAGGATGTTAAACATTGGGACACTAAGAGAAGAGGAGGTTCCATTTTTTAGCATTGTACTTATTCGATAATTGAACGTAGTATCTAGGTGTGGGATTTGAGAGCATAAAAGAGGAAAAAAAAGACTCTGTAGTAGCCATTCATGCCATAGTGTCAAAGGTAACTCCATAGCAAATGCCCTCTTTTTTGTATTTGCATTTTTATAACTAAAAAAGAGAGTAGAGCATAGGCCTCACCTTCTGGATGAGTTTTCTACCATTTTGGGTTTCCCATGATACATCTTGTGTTCATTTGTGTGGATGGTGTGTTCATTTGTTTGTTCTTTCATTTTCGTACTTTTTCTATTTTCATAAATTTAAGCAGTACACTAATGAGAGTAAATTTGAGATCTAAGGAAATAAACCTGAACGATAAAAAAAATCGGCATAATACATATCTGTTATGATGAACCGTTCCAATGGAATATCCACAACAATTTATAGATCAAATTAATTTTGATATCCCTCAGTTTGAAGGAAATATAGACATGAAATATTTACTAGAGATGATTAAATATCTTACAAGGTTATTTATTTGTTGAAAACTTTTCCAATAGTTAGCGTGAAATGGAAATGATATATCCATATGAACAAAAATAAAAGTTTCAAAATTTGTTGCAAATAAAGGTAAATAATTTTTTTTCATATTATGGGGAAGTGTTCTGAATAATGAAATTTGAATATTGTATTTTTTCAGTTAGAAAAGTTGAAGACAAAAGATGGATAAGAACATATTAATGCAAGTAATGCAAATGTAGTAAATAAAAGAACTACAATAGAGGTGATTACAAATTTTGAGAAATCCTTGTTACCAGTTTGTGGGTATCTCGATGTAGAATCATGGTTGCAGAGTCTAGAACACCCATATCACGGGTTTGGAGATGTTGTAATGTAGCTTGGATATTATGTGAGCACATAGTTTAGAGAGTTGTATTGTAGATTGTGGGTGTGACATATTGGATTGCATATCATGTCTAGAATGTGAGAGTAAATTACAAGCACAAAAATGTAGCATAGTAAACGTGGGGGGATTCATACAATATGGAAGGAAAATCACGTGGAGTTGGTCCTTGGATGATGTGCATGGTTGACTACATGATCTAGAAATGTTGGAAGTAGGATTTGAAAAATTAGGGAGTACTAGACCCATTAATCCTTGAGGCGAGCTGCGTCAAGGTAGAGATAAAGAACTGGAAAACAATAGGGTGTCATGGATAGTGAATATAAGAATTGTTGGAATTATAACTCCAATTTGTCTTAGACTAATGTGTGATTTGCCATCATATGCAAATGTTGACGTTTATCATTGAAGTTGGTTATTGTAATGTAGAGATTATTCTCTACGTGAGTGGATAAATTCTAATATTTAGGAGTTTGTTAATTAGTTGGATTTGAGAGATTTGGTCCAACTTACTTAGCTCTTAGATTTGGTGTGTAGTTGAGATATTCTCTCAATCGATTAATTGCATGCTTAAGATAGTCTATCAATCTTAATGTATATATATGTGTATAATATTTTATTGATTTAATAGAATACTCCATTCAATCTTCTATGTGAGAAAATCATGTCCACTCTCTCATTTCCTTTCAAAAATGACACAAATCCTTAATGTATTCCTTAATAAATAAGAACAATTAAGAATATTTGGATTAACATATAAAACTATAAAAACCTTAACTATATAATATATTTTTTTTATATTTTTAATTTAAAAAAATAAGAAAAGGAGAAAGCAAACTTGTATTGATGTGAAACAAAGTCTTATTGATAAGATATATTATTTTCTTAGCAAAATTTATAATTATTATAAACATCACACAAACAACAACCACATGTCAAAGAAAACCTACAAAAACATAATTTCGAAACACATGAATGTTATTACATCAACATGAATATCCATACTCAAAACTGGTTTTGTGATGGGCAATATTAAATATAAACTCTCAAAACTGGTTTTCGAAACACATGAATGTTATTACATCAACATGAATATCCATACTCAAACTGGTTTTGTGATGGGCAATATTAAATATAAACTCTCAAAACTGGTTTTCGAAACACATGAATGTTATTACATCAACATGAATATCCATACTCAAAACTGGTTTTGTGATGGGCAATATTAAATATTGCTCTCAAAACTGGTTTTGTGATGGGCAATATTAAATATAAACTCTCAAAACTGGTTTTGTGATTGGCGATATTAAATATAAACTCTCAACACTGGTTTTGTGATTGGCGATATTAAATATAAACTCAACTAGTGTGGAATTTTAAAATATATAATTTTGATAGTTCTCTTCACATCACAAAGATGGAATGAAAAGAACTCTACTTATGCAACACATTGAGAAAATGATATATCCCACATTTGTGTGGTGCTTAAAGTGTCAGTACGAGGGGATGTTACATATACTTCGTGCTAAATGTGAAGCAATTACAGGTTCAAAAGGGTAGGTGAGGAGAGGTAAGCCCTCGCACTTTTGCGAGAAGGGTGTCCGCCCCTATATTACCTTGTTACGCTTAATGGGCACTCCCCATATACCATTCTGATACCCCTCAGGAACCTGTGTTTTCGTCTACTGAGCTTCTTTCCATCGTCTGCAATGCTCTGTATTTTCAGTTCGGCTTTGACTTTTCAATCTCATCTGTAGCAGAGTTTCATTTCCTGTACTGAAATTGCAAGTAGGGTTTCGTTTCGTTTACTAAAATCCTAAGTAGAAATTGCAAGTAGAGTTTTATTTCGTTTACTAAAATCACAAGTAGATGTATGGATGTTTTGTTTGGGAGTACTTCTTTTATTCAGTTGAATAGCTTCAGGGTCTTTTCTTCTGGCTCATTTTGTTTGAGAATCTGTCTTCATAGTTCTTGTTTTTGGCTCATTTTGTTTGAGAATCCGTCTTCATTGCTCTTTTGAAGCTGGAGGGATGGCCCCGCAATACAGTGGTTGTGTTTAATCTGGACGTTTAGTATTAGACCTCTCCAAAAAAAACCCTTGTGATCTCGAAGAGGAGAATTTAATAAGCTTCCTGTTGAAGGCCGAGGTTTTCACAGCTCGCGCAGTACTATAAAAATCTTAGTATAATCGTACAGCCGGGGTTCTCTACGCATTTCAGGGACTGCTTAATGTAACTCTTTATATCGTTTTTTATCTTCTCAAAACCCTAAAGTATGCTGTGTTTGCCAGATCGGAAGTTCCAATACGATAGGAGAGAAGAGAAAGGTTCGATTCTCCTTGCAACAAGAACTTACAATAGGTATCTCTTCAAAAAAACTTACAATAGGTATCACTTAAGTGCTTGCTGAGGCGTTTCAAGTTAAGTGGTTGCTTAGGGTTTTTCAGGGGCTTGTTAAGAGGTTGCTTAGGGCTTTTCAGGGGTTTTTAGTTAAGTGCTTGCTTAAAAAAGTCTTACAAGGTTTTCTTATAAAAAAAAGTCTTACAAGGTTTTCGTTAGAAAAAAAAAAGAAAAATATAAAAATATATTTACACATATTATGATATTAAAAAATAAAAAAATAAAAAAAATATAAAAATATATAAACAAATATTATGATATTACAATGTTTTCGCTAGAAAAAAAATATATAAAAATATATTTACATATATTATAATATTAAAAAATAAGAAAATATAAAAATATATAAACATATATTATGATATTAAAAAATAAAGAAAAATATAAAAATATATAAACAAATATTATGATATTAAAAAAATAAAGAAAAATATATAAACACATATGATGATATTAAAAAATAAAGAAAAATATATAAACATATATTATGATAATAAAAAATAAAAATAAAATTCCTACTGATTTTTTTAAAAAAATTAGAAAAAATATGTCCTAAAATATATATATATATATATATATAT
>JASDQU011401452.1:44223-62794 GCA_032191745.1 Picea mariana | reverse complement strand
AAAACATAATTTCGAAACACATGAATGTTATTACATCAACATGAATATCCATACTCAAAACTGGTTTTGTGATGGGCAATATTAAATATAAACTCTCAAAACTGGTTTTCGAAACACATGAATGTTATTACATCAACATGAATATCCATACTCAAACTGGTTTTGTGATGGGCAATATTAAATATAAACTCTCAAAACTGGTTTTCGAAACACATGAATGTTATTACATCAACATGAATATCCATACTCAAAACTGGTTTTGTGATGGGCAATATTAAATATTGCTCTCAAAACTGGTTTTGTGATGGGCAATATTAAATATAAACTCTCAAAACTGGTTTTGTGATTGGCGATATTAAATATAAACTCTCAACACTGGTTTTGTGATTGGCGATATTAAATATAAACTCAACTAGTGTGGAATTTTAAAATATATAATTTTGATAGTTCTCTTCACATCACAAAGATGGAATGAAAAGAACTCTACTTATGCAACACATTGAGAAAATGATATATCCCACATTTGTGTGGTGCTTAAAGTGTCAGTACGAGGGGATGTTACATATACTTCGTGCTAAATGTGAAGCAATTACAGGTTCAAAAGGGTAGGTGAGGAGAGGTAAGCCCTCGCACTTTTGCGAGAAGGGTGTCCGCCCCTATATTACCTTGTTACGCTTAATGGGCACTCCCCATATACCATTCTGATACCCCTCAGGAACCTGTGTTTTCGTCTACTGAGCTTCTTTCCATCGTCTGCAATGCTCTGTATTTTCAGTTCGGCTTTGACTTTTCAATCTCATCTGTAGCAGAGTTTCATTTCCTGTACTGAAATTGCAAGTAGGGTTTCGTTTCGTTTACTAAAATCCTAAGTAGAAATTGCAAGTAGAGTTTTATTTCGTTTACTAAAATCACAAGTAGATGTATGGATGTTTTGTTTGGGAGTACTTCTTTTATTCAGTTGAATAGCTTCAGGGTCTTTTCTTCTGGCTCATTTTGTTTGAGAATCTGTCTTCATAGTTCTTGTTTTTGGCTCATTTTGTTTGAGAATCCGTCTTCATTGCTCTTTTGAAGCTGGAGGGATGGCCCCGCAATACAGTGGTTGTGTTTAATCTGGACGTTTAGTATTAGACCTCTCCAAAAAAAACCCTTGTGATCTCGAAGAGGAGAATTTAATAAGCTTCCTGTTGAAGGCCGAGGTTTTCACAGCTCGCGCAGTACTATAAAAATCTTAGTATAATCGTACAGCCGGGGTTCTCTACGCATTTCAGGGACTGCTTAATGTAACTCTTTATATCGTTTTTTATCTTCTCAAAACCCTAAAGTATGCTGTGTTTGCCAGATCGGAAGTTCCAATACGATAGGAGAGAAGAGAAAGGTTCGATTCTCCTTGCAACAAGAACTTACAATAGGTATCTCTTCAAAAAAACTTACAATAGGTATCACTTAAGTGCTTGCTGAGGCGTTTCAAGTTAAGTGGTTGCTTAGGGTTTTTCAGGGGCTTGTTAAGAGGTTGCTTAGGGCTTTTCAGGGGTTTTTAGTTAAGTGCTTGCTTAAAAAAGTCTTACAAGGTTTTCTTATAAAAAAAAGTCTTACAAGGTTTTCGTTAGAAAAAAAAAAGAAAAATATAAAAATATATTTACACATATTATGATATTAAAAAATAAAAAAATAAAAAAAATATAAAAATATATAAACAAATATTATGATATTACAATGTTTTCGCTAGAAAAAAAATATATAAAAATATATTTACATATATTATAATATTAAAAAATAAGAAAATATAAAAATATATAAACATATATTATGATATTAAAAAATAAAGAAAAATATAAAAATATATAAACAAATATTATGATATTAAAAAAATAAAGAAAAATATATAAACACATATGATGATATTAAAAAATAAAGAAAAATATATAAACATATATTATGATAATAAAAAATAAAAATAAAATTCCTACTGATTTTTTTAAAAAAATTAGAAAAAATATGTCCTAAAATATATATATATATATATATATATATATATATATATATATATATATATATATATGTGAATACATTAGGATATATATATTCTGAAGTAGCAAAACAAAAAGCATGTTATCTTCAAATTCTATAACAATTAAACATGTTATCTTCAAATTCTATAACAATTAAAGTGAGGCTTTCTAAATAAGAAATACTTATTAGAGTGTTTCAAATTTATTAACATAAATATGATTCATAAAATCATTGGTGAAAAAAGACCAAAACAAAGTGTTGATGAAGGGGACCTTTGGTATACAGTCTCAATTAGACTATACATCGTTTGGATTAGGATTCCCATTCAAAATTTGGCTCGGTTGCCATTTATTAAATTTGGCTCGGTTGCCATTTATTGTTGTCTTTTGGTTTTCATACAAGTTGCCATTTGTTGTTGTTTGGTCTTTTGGTTTTCATATTTGTTGTTGTCTGGTCTTTTGGTTTTCATACACCGTTTGGATTAGGAGTCCCATTCAGAAATTGGCTTGGTTGCCATTTATTGTTGTCTTTTGGTTTTCATACCGGTTGCCATTTGTTGTTGTGTGGTCTTTTGGTTTTCATATTTGTTGTTGTGTGGTCTTTTGGTTTTCATACCGGTTATGGTCCGGTGTATCGATGAAGCTGGTGGATGCAATGCAAAGATGTAGATGGAGACCATGTATGTAGAGACAACTACTCTATTACCAATCTATGCTAACATATCCTAGCTAGGAGCACACTAGAGTAACCAATGAGTTATAATGCAACCAAAACTTACACAACTTTTATATAGTTAGATGTAACAAAAGAGGAAGATCAGAGACAAAAAAAATACATATGTATCTAATCAGATTAGTTTAGATCACAATGACGTATACTGTAATAACCCACAAATCTCACAACAACGTATACTATAATAACCCACAAATCTCAGGACATTGAAATATTCAAAGAAATATCAATAATTGCAGAATGACACAACAATGTATACTATAATAACCCACAAATCTCAGGACATTGAAATATTCAAAGAAATATCAATAATTATAGAATGACACATTGTATAAGAATTAGTCTACAACAAACAAAACATTCTTACAGTCCATAGAAACAACAATTATCTTCACTTGAAGTAGTTTAAAGTTTCGATCAGTTTCTACACAAAATTCTTTCTATAACATGACGACTTTGAGGGCTTTTCAATATTAATTAATAGTGAATAATTTCTCGAAAAAGTTCTTTGGTCTTTACAATGCTTGAAAAGCCAAAAAGTCCTTTTCAAAGGAGAATCTTTCCTATTTTATACAAAATCTAGTAACTCCTATGTGTCTTTTTGCCTTCTTGAAGAAAACCGTTCATCTTCTCTTTCCTAATGACAAGTGGCAGAAAAGACGAAATTTGAAGTGGTTAGGAAAATGAGGAGAGAAAAAAAACCATTTGTCCTTTCCCTATGAAATTTTGCTTTGGAGATATGCTATCCAAATGACTCAATTCCCTTGTATGTTAGTTGTTCTAGTGTTGCGTTGTTCATGACAATGCTGTCTCAAGGGCACTCACATCCTTTTCTAATTTTGTCATAAAAGCTTGTACCATAGTGTGAAACTTCATTGGCTGTAGTAGATGTTGGTCAATGAGATTAGTGGACACAAGTTGCTGCTTCGACTATCTGTTTCCTTCGACTCATGCTGTCTTGGACTACATTCACCAATTCTTCTGTGATAAAATTCTTCCCAAGTTCATCTAATCTTGGGAGATGACCATTCCTTATCAACTCCTGGGTGACTTTGTGAGTCCTTGAACATACTTCCATTGCCTTGGTTACCTCTTTATCTGCTCTTTTACCTATATGCTGGCAATGATCGAATGCATACATATTTGTCTTTCTTGCTGATTTTGAAGGTTTGTACAACTCAGGAGGTGCATCAGGATTCTCCACTATCCATGTATCAATATTAGATATACCTTCACATATAGTGTTGTATTGTGTCAACTTCACTTGTATCTAGTCATTTTGGTCAATGACTATTGCAACCGCATTTTGGAAGAGGTGTGTAGATTGGCATACATGTCAATGATGGTACCCTCAAAATCAAGGCTCTAAAGTTGAGGATGCTTCTTTCATCAATCTTTACTTGCTGAAATATTTCTACTAGATCTCCGTTTCTCGCCTCTTTCTCTTGGTTTTGCTAGCACAACCTTTGTATATTGTCTATGGTTGCATCCATAAATGCATAACGAACTTTAGTTGTTGCCACAACGTCTTCCCTGACATATCTTGTGATAGGGACTTGAGTAACCATTGATATAGGGGCTCCTTTTGTCACTGTCACCTTTTAAACTATTTCCTACATAATTCTACTAATTTTTCTATCATATGTGAAACTTCTTAGATCCATTACTTCTACTGGTTGAAAAGGCTCCCAGGGCTCAAGGCCTAAACCACTGCTTGTTGTCTCTATTTCTGTGCTTGTGGTGGATGTTCCTTGGATATCCCAAGTCCATCGGGTGTGTATCATTGTCTCTATTCTTGACACTCTTCTTTTGTCTTTCTTCTTCAACAACTTTATGTGCTGCTTCTTTTGCTGACTTCTTTGCCAATTCTGATGCTACTCTTGCCACTTCTGCCAACTCCTTTTCTTTTTTTGCAACAACTTTTTCTTTTGCTTCATCTTTTTCTCTGGGCTTTGCTTTGCCGGCTTCAATTTTTTGTTTCTTTTTAGTGTTGTTCTTCTTTTTTAGTACCTTCTCTTTGTCTCTTCTCCTTTTATCTACTTGCGCTTCTTCTTTCTTTGAATGATTCGAGATAGAGATGGGAGAAGATCAATCAGCTTCATCTTGTTCTACCCCTTTTCTAGTCACTGCTCTTGCCACTTCCTTGTCAACGATCTTTTCTTTTGGCTGTACACGCCTGTTGAAAATGACTTCGTTGTAAGTCCTAATGTTTTTATGCACCTCCTCTTCTTCCTAGAATTCATTGGTGTATTCATAGGAGAGCCTCATTCTATTGAAGTGCTTTTTGACGATATTCTTAGGGTCATGCCTCCTAAATCTTACATGTCCAAAGTGTTATGAAAGTAAGATTTCCACTTATGTTTGGGCCTACTTGGTGTTATCAAAGAAATGGTTGCTAGTGGCCAGTGGTAAATCTGTCAGGAGTGGCTGTGTGTATGGCTGGGTGGAAACAAGCACCCCTTTCAACAGTCACATCACGATTTCTGCTTTCTCATAAGTATTTTCATACATGGTGTATTGAAATGGAAATGAGGATTGAGTATATTTATATGTCTATGATTGAGTTATGTATTGAATGATTATGATAGAAACATGTATTAGATCTTTGTGAACTCATGCTTTTGAATGGTCATTTTCTTACCTCATTTTAGTGGTTAAAGAGTTGTGGGACATAATCTTGCAAGAGGGTCGGGGTAGGATAAACTGGAATGCCTAAGTCCTATCGACCTCTAGAATATACCTTCATGGGAATACCAAGTCCAAACCCTATGGAAGGAGGACTCCCCCTTCAGGCCTTTCACCCATGTGACCAAGGGTTCATGCCCGTGCCCTTAACCAAATTCACAACTAAGAGATTAGCGCGTATCCCACGAGACTTTTCGAAGGACCCATGTGACCAAGGCTTAGGAATCCTGCGCTAATCCCAAAAGGAGCTAAGCTTTTTTGGTTTCCTGGTAGTAGTCGTTAGAAAGCTACGAGCAAGTATAAGAGAATGAATCATCTCAAAGAGATGATTCGAGAGGATTTGAGTAAGCAAAAATTTTGATGCCCCATCCCTAAAAAGGGTACTTAGGGGTCGAGTGTGTTACAAATTGGTATTAGAGCATGGTTACAACACTTGGCCTGCTTGGGCTCATGAACGAGTCACTTAAAAATATTATTTAGAGAAATTTTACGGGTGACACCCTATCTTACCCCATTCCTAAGAGGCTTAATTAAACCTCTACTAAAGAAAGGAATGAAACTTTCTAATGTTGTATGTATTTTGAAAAATCTGAATTGTGTGCTATTCATAAGCTAGTGTATAATTAACTAACAAAAAATGTTTTATCAACACTCAAGCAGTGAGTGGACCGCATGAAAACTACAACATAAAGGATGGTGACACACCATGAATTGGGGGAATGCTCCCACAATAGAGAGGAAGAATCTGATGAAAGGAGGGCAATGGAAACCCCTCCAGATTTGGCTGAAACTGTAAGAAGCCTCATGGAACAGAGTTGTAAGGCTGATAAAAGAGAAGGAAAATAAAACTGAAATTAATGTAGTTCTACTACAAAGCTTATCAGATATACAAAGGAAATTGCAGCATGGACCATCAACTAGTCATGTGGGTAGACATCATATAAAGAAATCATATAGTCCACCTGAGATACAAAAGCATGGCCCTGAGAGTAGCTACACAAGGAGGAGCACCTAAAAGAAGGCCCAACATGGAGCTAAGAGACACTCATTAGAATAATTCTCCGGTGAGGAAACTGACCACTCCAAGGAATATTCTAGTAGCAAAACTAGTTCGCATTCCCAGAGAAAAAGAAAGAAGAAGAAACATTCCAAGAGTCATGACCCCGAAGAGTTCAAGAAATCCAAACCACCCACCTTCGATGGAGAAATTAAGAAGGGGGAAGATTCATAAGTTTGTCATCTTGGCTTGAAGAAGTACTTTAGAGTCCATGAATACTTTGAAAATTTAAAGGTTCGAATAGACATTTAACTTGAATGGAAATCCCTCCATTTGGTGGGAGGACCTTAGGAATGTGAAAGGGATCCATGAGAAGGACTTGTCATGGAAACGATTTGAGAAATACTTCAAGAAGAAGTACATGTCAGAGAAATAATTTGATGAGAAGACTAAGGAGTTCTATGAACTCAAGTTAGGATAGCTCACCATAAAGGAATATATCAATAAATTCCTTCAGCTGATAAGGTATGTACCCTACATCAAAGATGAAAATGTAAAGATGCAACGATTTATTAGTGGACTGCCTCAGTCCTTCCGGGACATAATTGAATTTGATGAGCCAAAGACCTTAGAAGACACTATCCGAAAAACAAGGTATTGCTATGAGCAATTCAAGAATAAGACAAAACCTCATGAGGATTGGAAGAAGAAAAGTACTTCAAGATTCAAGAAAAAGGGGTTTAAACCCTCAATATTTAAGAAACTATGGGAAAGGTTCTAAGATGAGCCTTCCTACTAAAAGTGTATATCAACAAAATTTCCCCTCTCAGAGAGGAAATAAACCCTTTGGAGTAGCCTCAGGAAAGATTGACAATGCAAAGAGAGAACCTTTGAATTGTTGGGGTTGTGGAGAAGAACACATGGTGAGAGACTGCCCATATAGGAAATAGAACAATAGGAGGATCTACAACATCTAAGAGGCTACCACAATCAATGATGTGGCTAGGAGCATGCCACAAATGTATGTGGCCTTGGATAATAGACAATCCGACCACCAAGCTTCAGTGGTGGAGATGGAAGGTATGATTGCCAACCATCTAATTTCCATTTTAATTGACCCTAGTTCTAATTTGAGTTATGTTTCTCAAACTGTTGATAAATGTAAATTGCAACAAGTTAAACATGTTAAATCATGGCTGGTAATACTAGCCACTTGAACCAAACTAAGAGTAATAAAGGTCATACCAACATGCAAATTCATTATGAGTGGATTACCCACCCTAGCAAACTTAAACATGCTCCCTTTAGGATCCTATGACCTGCTGATTGGCATGGACTAGTTGGACGACCATAAAACCAAGTTGGATTGTTACAATAAAACTTTGGAGTGTGACAATGAAGAAAGGAAAAAGGTAATCCTACAAGGGATTCAAAATCTTGTCTCTGTGAGACAAATATCAACCCTTCAAGTGAAGAAGTATTGCAAAAAATGATGTCCTTTGTATGCAATACAAGTGTTGGACTCTATTGAGGAAAATAAACCAAGCCTAGAGGACCATCCCGTATTAAGAGAGTATAAATATGTGTTCCCATAAGAGGTACTAGGTGTACCTCCAAGAAGAGACATTGAATTTTCAATGGAACTTGCACTAGGAGCGGTGCTAATGTCTAGAACACCCTATAGAATGAGTACACCAGAGCTAGTTGAGCTCAAACTACAACTAAAGGAAATGATGGAAAAAGGCTACATCCAACCTAGTGTGTCTCCATGTGGAGAACCAACCTTGTTTGTGAAAAATAAAGATGGCAGATTTAGGTTGTGCATAGACTATAGGAAACTCAATAAGATGACCATAAAAAATAAGTATCCCTTTCCAAGGATCGATGACTTGTTTGACCAATTAAGGGGTACTACAATTTTCTACAAGATTGACTTGAGGTCTGGATACCATCAGGTACGAATTAAGAATGAATACATCCACAAGATAGCCTTTAGGACAAGGTATGGTCACTATGAATTTGTGGTGGTGCCATTTGGGCTAACCAATGCACCAACCACTTTTATGTGCTTAATGACTAATGTACTCAGTAAATTCTTAGAGAGATTTGTATTGGTTTTCATTGATGATATTCTAATCTATTCTAAGAATAGGGAAGAGCATGAAGAACATCTTAAGTTAGTATTTCAAGTACTAAGAGAACATCAACTCTATGCTAAGTTTAGTAAGTGTGATTTTTTCCAAAAACAAGTCCATTACTTAGGCCATGTTATTTCTGAAGAAGGGTTGGCAGTTGATCCTGACAAGATCAGAGCCATTATGGATCGGCCTACCCCAAAGGATGTATCTAATATCAGATCCTTTATGGGCCTAGTAGGATAATATAGGAGGTTCATAAAAGGATTTTCCAAGATTGGTTGCCTAATCACTTCCTTTCAGAAAAAGGGAGTTAAACTCATTTGGACATCAGAATGTGAAGAGAAATTTCAACAGCTGAAATGCCTTCTAACCAATGCACCTATGCTGAAGATTGCAAATCCAAACAAGGAATTCCTTGTGTGTACAAATGCCTGCAAGGAAGGACTCGGAGGAGTCCTTATGCAAGAAGAACATGTAATTTTCTACGAATCCAGAAAATTGAATGAGCATGAAATCAATTATGTGACCCATAATCTAGAATTGGCTGCGATAGTGCATTCTTTGAAAATGTGGAGGCATTACCTCCTGGGTAGAAGATTTGTGCTGTTGATAGATCATTGTGGGTTGACGTACCTGTTTGATCAACCAAAACTTAATGCTAGACAAGCTATATGGATGGCTCTTCTTAGCGAGTTTAATTTTGAAATCTAACATATCAAAGGAAAATAAAATAGGGTGGTTGATGCCCTTAGAAGAAGTGTGAAAATGATTCATCTGGTAGCTGTAAGCACCTATGAAACAGATGTCAGGGAGAGAGTCAAAAGTGCATAAGAAACAAATGCATTTTTCAAGACTCTAAAATCGTACTTAGAGCAAGAGTCCACAGGGCTGAAGTATGAGGGTTATCAATTGTTGAATGATGGCCTGCTAACTTACAAAGGTAGGTTGTATATCCCAAATTGTGATGACTTGAAGAGGTTCATGATGGATGAACTACACAAAAGACCATATACTGGTCATCTTGGTTATCAGAAGATGATCACAACCACTAGGAAACTGTTATATTGGCTGAGACTGAAGAAGGACATAGCTAATTACTTGGATAAATGTCTAGAATGTCAACATGTTAAAGCAGAGTACCGACATCCAGCGGGTCTGTTGCATCTCCTACCATTTCTAGAATGGAAATGGGAAACAATATCCATGGATTTCATCACATGATTACCAAACTCATCCAAACAAAATGACGCCATCATGGTAGTGGTCGACAAATTGAGCAAGGATGCTCACTTCATTCCCATCAAGTCAACTTGCAATGCAATAGATATTGCCAACATTTTCATGAAACAAATATTTAGGCTGCATGGTATGCCTAAAGAGATCATATCTGACATAGATACAAAATTTACTTCAAGCTTTTGGAAATCTTTATTTGCTGGTTTCAAAACTAAATTACTATTTAGCACAACCTATCACCCTGAAATCAATGGACATATAGAGAGGGTAAACCAAGTGTTAAAGGATATGTTAAGGATGCATGAAGTGCATCAACCTAGGAAGTGGGAAGACTGCCTACCACTGGTAGATTTTTCCTACAACAATGGCTATCAAGAGTCATTGAAGATGAGCCCTTTTTAGGCCCTCTATGGTAGACAATGCAATATTCCAATCAGCTGGGATAACCTAGTAGATATAATTACAATTGGGACAGACATGCTGAAAGAAATGGAACAACAAGTAATTCAGATAAAGCATAATTTGAAAATAACTCAGAATAGACAGAAAAGCTATGCTGATCGAAAGAGGACTCCTAGAGAGTTCAAAACAGGGGATCATGTGTATCTCAGAGTTAGACCCAGGAAAAGTCCCTTGAGGATGGGAGCTTATGCCAAGTTGGCACCTCGGTATTATGGACCCTTTGAAATTTTGGATAGAGTGGGACATGCAACCTATAGGCTAACACTCCCTCCCACAATGAAGGAACATGATGTTTAAATAAATATGTACATGATTCTAATCATATTATTGACTGGTCTATGATTCAGGTGGAACCAGAGGGAGAATTCCTGCCAGAACCTCAATGCATAATAGACAGGAAGGAAACCTCACTCAAGAACATAACCATTGCACACATCAAGGTGTGGTGGAAACACTTTGGCCCAATTGAGGCTACATGAGAAATGGAGGATGCCATGAAACATGCATATCCATTTTAGTTTACCTCTATACCTACATAACACATCGATAGATAGAACATCGAGGACGATGTTCATTTAAGGGGGAGGGGATTGTAATACCCTTGTTTCCCCCAGTTTGCAAATATAACTATAACTGGCCAAGAGACTATGGTAGACTAGATATGTGTGAATGTTTGATTTGATGAACCTTTTTGTTATAAAAGGTCAATGTATGTATTTTATGTTATTAATAGAAAATGGAAAGGTGTTGCATAACTGTTGAAAGGAGGGGGGTTTTCTAAGATAGAACAAGGATGCTATGAGAGAGATGGTGAGGGGAACTATAAATGGTTGAGATGACCCCCCACCAAACCAGTACCATACTGGAATTAATGGCTCAGTCCCATAACAGTTCTTTGACCCAAAAATGAATTACCAGTCAGAGTGGTAGCTGGAAGAGTCCTCCTCAAGAGTTAATGAGGAGATGGGGAAAAGTACCCATATGAAAGATTCCATACTTGACCATGAACTGGGGATTCAGAACCACGTAACATTGTTGAGGAAGGAAAGAAAAAAGGTAATTCATGGGTAGAAGAAGGAGAGAAAGAGGATCTACAAAGAGAGTAGAGTCGAAAGACCAATCTCGAGAAGAGAAAAGGGCAGTTACAACTCTCTAGTTTGAGGAAAAACTAGGAAATAAGCTCATTCTGGTCGCAAGAATCTGTTGGCAGGGTTTTCATTACAAGATGATAAACGAGGTTGATGAGCGACTGTGGAAGTACTCGTGCAGACCTCCTTGCTTGGTATAGAGAAAACCAATGGCCAAGATCTTGTGGGAGGAAGAGAGTAACCTCCGTCCTTGACTGGCATTGAGCAAGAAGAAAGAGTCTCTCTTAGAGCATCATGCTCGAGCTTGAGGGTGGCCAATGGTAAATCCATCAAGAGTGGTTGTGCCTATGGTTGGGTGGAAACATACACCCCTTTCAGCAGTCACATCGCGATTTCTGGTTTCTAATAAGTATTTTCATACACGGTGTATTGAAATGGAAATGATGATTGAGTATATTTATATGTCTATGACTGAGTTCTGTATTGAATGATTATGGTAGAAACATGTATTAGCTCTCTGTGAACTCATGCTTTTGAATGGTCGTCTTCTTTTGAATGGTCGCCTGCAAGAGGGTTAGAGTAGGATTAACTGGAATGCCTAAGTCCTACCGACCTCTAGAATCTACCTTCGCGGAAATACCAAGTCCAAACCCTGTGGAAGGAGGACACCACCTTCAGACCTTTCACTTGCGTGACCAAGGGTTCATTCCTGTGCCCTTAACCAAATTCATGGCTAATATATTAGCGTGTAGCCCATGAGAGTTTATGAAGGACACATGTGACCAAGGCCTAGGAATCCTGCACTAAGCCTGAAAGGAGCTAAGCATTTCTGGTTTCAGAACTCTAGGAGTTCAGAGCTCCAGAGTGTTTCGACCTTAACATTTGTAAACCAAACAAATATAAATGATTGTTACGGTTACCCACGAGGTTGACCGATGCCTGGCGGTCTCCCTAACCATGGAAGATAGACTTGCCCCATCATTAAACCTTGATCCATTCATTAATCACGAGGTAACACGAGCCATAGATCCGAGGGTCTTCAGGAGCCCTCTTGGTTGTTGGATCTACGCTGAGATAACTTCAGAAAAGTCCTACTTTGGGAGAACAAAGATGTTATAGCACCAAACTCCCTGAACGCTGAAGTTACGAAGTGATGAGAGCCATGGATTTGGGGATTTTTTTAGGATTCATGATTCCTGATTCAGGAGAGCGAAGCGACCATAGTGCCAAAAATCCCGAAGGCTGGAGCTGCGAAGTGATGAGGACCGTAGATATAGGGACTCTTCAGGACCTCCTCTGACTGTCATATCTAGATCATGGTCAGCCTCACGATGACCACTCCGAGAGTAAGGAGGAAGTTACACCATGGATCCTCTGAACGCCGAAGTTACGAAGTGACGAAGGCCGTAGATCAAGGGATCTACATGGACACATATTGACCAAGAGATTTAAGGGCCTGGGAAGGCCACCAGTCCGCAGTGATGTGGCACAATGACATCATCTAGGGTGATGTGGACCCATGATCAACGTGCCATGTGTCACCTCGATTTGTTATTTTTGTAGACGCTATAGGCCCATTAACACGTGACAATTGCACATACTGAAGGGGCCACATGTCATCTCTGCCTTGCCGTGTATCACACCTCACACTCATCACTTGGTCCACTTGGCAAGAGGAGTATGTAGCATCCACCTGTATTTTCCTTCATATCTAGTATGTAACTACGTGCGAGGGTGGACCCTTTGGGAGTCTGGGACTTTGGGACTCTGGAGGTCTGGACTGTAGTGTCGGAGATAAGCCGAAAGGCTTGAAGGCCGAAACCACGTGGAGAGATTCTGGTTTCCTTTGGAAATTTGAGAGTTCAAAACTCTGGGATACTTGGGATGTTAGAACGTATGCTCCCAAAAGTGATGAAGGCTAGAGCTATGTGGCCACACCTCGGGATTTTGGGAGTTCAAGGCTCTGAACGACATGCGTGCAAAAAAGAAAAGGGACATTTAGTGTCGAATGATGAATTCTCCTCTAGTCGGTGTGTTAGATAAGGATTAAGTCTCCCCATCGGTTTGGACGGTGGATGGACCTTCCCTTCAGAAGGTAGGAACCTGCAAATGGTATGAAGGAGGTGAAGCCATGGGGGCTCCACGTGGCCCTCAACCAATGAACGCCTGATTAATTTTGGGAAGCCATAACTTGTAAACCAGAGGTTGGTTTAGTGCCTAGTAACAGTCGTTAGAAAGAAATGGGAAAGTAGAAGAGTGTTTTATTCTCCATCCCTAAAAAGGGTACTTAGGGGTCGGGTGTGTTACAGGTGAGACTTTTTCCGATTAACAGATTGCTTTCAAATTTATATCCAAATCTCATGGTAAATGACTAAAAAGGAAGATGTAGGCAGTAAAATAGAAACGAAACATCAATAATGTCAAGAATACAAGTAATAATGCATTTCTCTATTGTTGCTCCACTTCCAGTGAGCATCCATAGCCCCGACGGAGTCACCCTGGTGTTACAAGCCTTGCTCCACTGCCAGTGAGTGTCCATATCCCTGACGAAGATACTTTCACATCCAATGTGATCTGGAAAGGATTTCTCCAAGACTTTACCTTTTATAATATGTGATTCTCTTTTATTTATAGAGATAGGTGGATGGGGGGATTTCGGTTAACCTTTAAAGTCACTAGGGATAAAACCTGTGATGGTGAGATCTGCTAACTTGATTATAGATGAGAAAACTTCCTGAGTCACGATTCCTAGTCTACTACGAACATTTCATCTAGACCATTTTCATTTAGCTCGTATAGCATAGCGATCTGTTGTTCAATGTAGTTTTTTATATCTCTATTTTCCCAGTGTCTCTTCGTGTTGATAAGCTATGTTCCTCCACCAGATCTCGACTTGTGATAGTGCGTAAAGGGATTGCATGTCTGGGAATATATGTAGATTTTACATTGTATCACATAGATGTTATGGCTCTTTGCACCAGATGTGCTACATTTAGACATGTGACTTGATTTAAGTTCTGAGAACTTTAAAATTACAAAGGCAGTCATGAAGAAGGACAAAGGAAAATGCTAGTAATCAAACCTATTGTTGGCTTTCTATGGGACGACCTAAGTTCTAACTACAATATTACCAACAAACCCTTCTACCATCGACCCTTCTAGATACCATAAGGCAACATAGTGCACTGCGCAGTCTCATCAGAGACTTCTATGGGTGGTCACAGGACTCATATGTCTGCAACCCTAGGATGGGATGTGTATCTCTCAGAGGCATTTAACCTACTTATCTTTAACCCTCATACCCTCATTAGATATTATTTTAGACCACTGTCACAACTAATCTACTAAGACTTCATTAACCATTATAGCTGCATGTGTTCAATAACAAGCATTTATCTACCGTAGAAAAAGATTCACATCTAAACACTAACTATAATATTCATTTATTTAGTGCTATTCTGCAGATTCCATTAGTTTATTCTTATCGCACAATGTTCACTCCTTTATCATATAAAATATTCATCTTAAAAACTTATTAAAGAAAATGAAACTATAAACACTACATACATTAGCACAAAAAACAAATATACCATGGTTAACCCCCCTGGGGCTATGTCCACAAATATTTTTCACTTGGGCTCTTTATTCATATTCTTTGCAAATCTAGTGCTGCGCATTGTGCGTACATTCCTTCATTACATCTAATCTCCATAGATCGCACAAGTCTCTCATCAAGACCTCTTTCTCAACTAACTAATCTACTACAATCTCAACAATACATATGTCAACCAAAAGGACAAAAACACGAACAACCCTCTCATCGTCCTAATACATTCTACTTATACAAAACTAGGACAAAGCCCTTACAAAAACCCTAACCCTAAGCGGATTAGGTTTGTCCAATTTCTCCTTGACTTAATCTCGACCGGTCCTTGATCCAACCATTGCTCCAATTCGGCGCTTGTCCATTTTCCAACTGATCTGTAGTAGTTTGTCCACTTTCTAACTGCTTTTCTCAGCGTGTTTTTTCCCTTATTTTTGGTGCTACTTTTCCTCTATTTTCGATGCTGATTTTTTTCTATTTCCGTCGTTTCTTTTCCTCTACTTTTGGCGTGCTCCCCTGTTTTCCGACGCTGCTTTAATTCCTTTAAAACTTCTTCGATTTTTCTCAAAATTTTCCTGTGCCAACAGGCCCCCAACAATGACATTGTGACTCATCCTGAGTCACTCACGGACTCCAACATCTTTCACTGCCTGTGACAGTGCTTCATACATCTCTGCTATCCGCTGGAATTTATCCTGAGCTTGAATGCTCTTATCTATCATGGCTTCTACCACCTGCATGGTGATTAGAGGTATTAATATCTCTCCCCCCTCCAAGCCTATATTCTATATTCTCAATTTGAATGCATCGATCTCCACGACCAACTACTCCGCCTTCTCCTGCATGGGCTCCAACTGAGCCCGTCTTGCAATTTTCTGCGTCGGCACCACTTTTTTCTCTGCCTGTAGGATCTTCATTTCTGCGACAATCTTGATCTTCTCTAGTAGTGACATTGTCTTCTGTCATTTCTTTACATATGCCATTGCTGCATGCAATTTTTCTTCCTTACCTTGCAGCTCTTGTAGGCTCCCATCCTCTAAGAGAGGTGTCCATAGCTGGGCGCTCTTTTCCGATAGCTCTGTCATTATGTGTATATTCTGCACAATGTTCTCTGTAGATGTTGTTGCATCTTGCTCTCTTTGCGCTATGACTTTTGGAGGAGTAGTAGGTACTGCACACTCCTCCAAATCCTTGATTTGGTGTTTATATTGCTCCAAATCCTGTGCTATTTTCTTCATCTTCTCTTCCAAATAAGCTCCCTTTGATTATGCGTTGTCTGAGATGGCTTGAAATACTACACTTATCTGTTTCTCCATCTCCTCCAATTTTTTCTGCGCTATCTTCCTTGCTTGCCCTTCTTGGCTAACTGCCTCCTTCAGTGAGGTGTTTTCTTCCTGGGCTAACTGCAAGTTTGTCACATCAGTCCTTGCCCTAGATTCAATCTCCTACGCGACGCTAACCGTAATTTATACAACGCTTTTGGTTGAATATTGGGAAATTCAAAGTCCAATGTCTCAATGTCTTTTATGGGATTCTATGTTGTTTCCTCATCAATAAACAACATCTCAGATGTTATGGTGAAATTTACACTCCCTTGCGCCATTATTTGCATTGTCTCTCCATTAGGTGTTCCTTCTCTAGTCTATGTTGGTTTCTCTTTCTGTTGCTGCTCTGTCTTGATCCTCAAATTCTCTAGCGTAGTTTTTACATCCTGCACTTGTTCCAAAATTGACACCCTATGCTTGTCGACATTCTCCCATACTTTTGACAGTCGATATTCGACTGTGGTGGCTATAAGATCCACATTATTTATTGTCAGTGATGTTTGCATTGGAGTTCTGTGGGCCTTCTCCTTCTTTCTGGAGCCATTTACTTGCTCCCCTGTTCTCTTTCTTTGGGAATCTGATGGCTCATATGCCTAAAAAATCTGTGTATCCATTCTCGTCTCTTGCCCAATGTTTTCCTCCACAGGTTTCTCCTGTGTCTTTGTTCTTAATTCTTCCATGCACACTTGCTCTATTGTACTTCTTGGTGCCTGTTCTGTGCGCGTTGCATCTCGTGTAGGACCACACTACGATTTATTCTATTTCCTACTTTTCTTTTGTATGGGGTTGCGTTCCCCCACCAGACCTTGTGTCGTCTTCTTTTTCTTACTAACGCCATTCCTGCCTGTTTGCTGTGCGGGGACTGTCCTACCCTACGTCTAAGTTTGTACTGCTGGCTCTGTTCTTGGGATCATTGGCACTTCCCACTCTTCAGGCCACTCCTTTACCTCCATCTAGATGTCCTACGTCGTCACACAGTAAATTAGCTGTAGCCACTCCTTGGATGGATCCCTCTTGGCCTGTAGCCATATGCTATGGTGCGATGCTTGGGAATTTTCTATTTGTCCAAAATCCTGGATGGTTTTTGGGGAAATCCTCCATGTGTCTGCTAACTGGTTCTGGATCTCCGTCAAGTATAGAGTGAATACATCCATATTTATCTTCTTTGCATTTGGGCTTGCTATGCTTCGAAGTGATGTGTAACGGGCTACACCACACTTTTATATCCTCTGCATGAACATGTTGTACATTGGTTCTTTCCATCCTACCAATGCAATGGGGATGAGTAACCACGAGTAGTTGAACTCAGAGCCCCAATTCTATGTGTCCTTGCAATCCTCCAAGAAATAATTCAGTATATAAGGGCCCCAACTCATTGAGCTCCCCTTTGCGCAGTGTGCTGCAATTGTTACCACTCCTGTTGGTACTTCCTCCTTTCTGTAAAAGCCGTATCAAATAAACAACCATTTTAATTTTACAACATAATCATAAAATTTAAGAAATTTCTATAAGTTAGCACATTTGCCTACAAATTTTCAATAATAATAAAATTTTATCATAGATTAAAACAATGCATCATTTGAAATACCTGAACCTGATGCTAATAGCCGTTCGTTGTCCAAATGCCTTCTCTACCGCTGCTGCACCGTGAAACACTGCCCCAAAACCATTCCTCCCTGCCAACTAGGTAGCCCCCTAGCTCCAGGATATCAATGGATATCCTGGCCCTCCGTGCCCAAAACCCCCAGCAACCTCGGTGCACTGATACAATCTCACTCCCAAATTTTCACTTCTCTCTGCAATACTCAGAGCTCCCAAAATCCATCCCCAACTCCCGTAGAATCATCTCCCTTCCAACTCCTTCCCTTCCTTATCCCCCCCTTCACCGACTTTCCTCCACCTCATTAATTTCCTTATCTCCCCCTTTAATATCTTATCCCATTTTTAATGTCTTATCCCCCCTTCATTAATATCTTATCCCTTTCTTTAATGTCTTATCCTCTCCCGCATATGTAAAGCATTTTAATTAAACAATTTAAAATTATTAAGCCCCCCTTAAATTATTACCAATATCATTGAGTGTGATATGTAATAATTAATTAATTAATCAAAAGTTAAAAACAATTAATTAATAAATAAACAATCAATTAATATTATTAATACTAATAATTATTTAATTAAAACGATATTAGGACAATTAATTATCTAATAAATTTTACTTAATAATCCCTAAGCATGTATTCATCTAGGGTTGTTACATACACTCACCCTTCAAAAAACTTCGTCCCGAAGTT
>JASDQU011401452.1:27316-43789 GCA_032191745.1 Picea mariana | reverse complement strand
GAAACCTCCTCCCAACGCTTACTTGGGATGGCTAATGGTTGTAAAAGCTCTAGGTTATTAATTGTTTCCACATTATTTTGTTGGAAAACCAAACATTCTGCCACAAACCTTTGAACATCATTTTTAAGGCCATCCAAAAAAAATTCCTTCTTGACCCTATGGTAGGTTTTTAAAAATCCTGAGTGCCCTCCTACTGGAGAGGTGTGCAATTCCAATAGTACCTTTTGTTTGAGTTGGGATTTCTTACATAAATAGTGAATCATTTTTCCATTTAAATATATCTGATGTAATGGAATCCTGTTGCAGCCTTTGAATGAGAGTCCACACTTTTTCGTCATTCTTCCATTCATCCCTTGATTCTATTATCTAATCAGGTTGGATGATCGAGATAACATAGAGAAAGGCCTCAACATCTTCATCCTTCCTTGAGAGTGCATCTGCAACAACATTTTGCTTCCCTTTTTTATAGATGATTTCAAAATCATAACCCAATATCTTGGTTACCCATTTTTGTTGTTCTTCTGAAGATAGTCTTTGTTCCAAGAAGTATTTAAGACTATCATGATCTGTTTTGACCTTGAAGTGCCTACCTATTAGGTAAGGACTCCATTTCTTCAATTCATGTAGTATTTCCATCATTTCCTTCTCATAAATGGGTTTGTGTAATTCCTTTCCCTTGAGTGGTTGACTTTCAAAAGCCAAGGGCCTTCTTTCTTGCATTAGGACATCACCAATTCCATTTCCCGAGGCATCACATTCCATAATAAAGGTTTTTGTGAAGTCTGGAGTGGTCAAGACAGGAGCTTTGCACATCACCTCTTTAAGTTGTTCAAAAGATTTAGTTGCCTCTGGAGTCCATGAAAATGCATCCTTCTTAGTTAGTTCCGTTAAAGGTGCTGCTATTCTTCCATAGTGTCTCACAAACTTGTGGTAGTAACCTTTCAAACCCAAAAATCCTCTAAGATTCTTTAATGTTTTGGGAATCGGCCAATCCATCATGGCCTTAATCTTGTTAGGGTCTACCTTGACACCTTCATGAGATACAATATGACCCAAATACTCTACCTCCTTCCCTCCAAAGAAACATTTGGATGGTTTGGCATATAATTGTTGCTCCTTTAATAGTTTTAGCACCTTGTCAACATGTTTCACATGATCCTCCCAAGACTTGCTATATATTAGTATATCATCAAAAAATACTAACACAAATTTTCGAAGGAAGGGCTTAAAAATGGAATTCATCAACCCTTGGAATGTGGAAGGTGCATTTGTAAGGCCAAAAGGCATGGCCAAAAATTCATAATGGCCTTCATGACTTCGAAATGCTGTTTTTGGGATATCTTCTTCCTTCATTCTAATCTGATGATACCTTGAACGAAGATCCAACTTTGTGAAATAGATTGCTCCATGTAGTTCATCTAACAATTAATCAATGATGGGAATGGGAAACTTATCTTTAATAGTGATGTTGTTGAGCTCTCTATAATATGGACACATACGCCATGAGCCATATTTCTTGAATACCATTACCACCGGTGCAGAGTAAGAGCTTTGGCTAGGTCTAATAATGTCAACCTCTAACATTTCTTCAACCATGCACTCAATTTCACTCTTATGGGCATACGGGTATCTGTATGGCCTGATGTTAGGATGAACACTCCCAGGAATTAGGTGAATATCATGATCATGATTTCGAGTGGGTGGAAGACCTTTGGAAATATCTTCAAATACTTTGGAATGCTTATTGATGATCCCTTGGAGATCTAGAGGAATAGATGGCTTAGATGTTTGAACATCTAGTGAGCATAGTTGTGAAATAACACCTTGATGCCCCTTTTTCAATAATTTTGTCATGCCATTAGAGATTATCACTTTAGCGGGTTTCCCTGTGATACCTCTTAACTCAATTTATTTTCCTTCTAATGAAAATTTCATGAAAAGTTCTTGAAAATTAAAATCCATTGTTCCTAATGATTGTAACCATTGGATTCCTAGTACAACATCAACACCACCCATGGGTATAGAAATCATTGGACTATTCATTGCATATTCCCCCATAGTAATATTGATCTTATTAGATTTTCCTAATCAATTGATAGTTCCTCCATCTGCAATCATTACTTGAAACTTTGGTGCTGGATATACAAAGCAATTGAGATCTTTGGCTAATTTATAGTGAATGAAATTACGAGTACTATTAGAATCAACTAGGACTATTACCTTTTTCTTTTTGATATATCCTTTGATCTTGAGGGTTTGAGGAGTGATAATTCCAGCTAATGCATTACACGATATCATTGGAGTCAACTCTTTAGATGAAATTGATTCTACGTTTTCATCTTGAGATGGTTATTGTTCATGTTCGTGTTCTTCTTCCTCTTCACAATCTATGTAGAATAATTTCTTCTCACCACACTTATGTCCCTTACTATACTTGCTGTCACAATTAAAGCATAAACCCTTTGATTTTTTTTCCTCCAATTGTTGAGGTGTCAACCTTGTAGGTTGAGGTGTTTTAGAAGAATGAGCATTATTCTCTCTATATATGTTAGGATTGGTCCTTCTAGTAGCCATAGCCATATTTTTACTTTCAACGTTTCTTGCCACCCTAAATGCATTCTCCAATGATTTGGGTTCCCAAAGGTGAACCTCGTGTTGAATGTTATCTCTTAAAGTTCCTATGAATACATCAATCAAGTGCTCATATGGAATATCTGCTACCTTTATATTCAATCTTTGGAAGTTCTCAATGTGCTCTGTAACTGAACCCTTTTGCTTGAGATTTATCAATTGGCTAAAGAAGGTATTGCTCCTTGTATCCTCATAGTGTGCTATCCTTTCTTCCGTGAAAATTGTCCAAGTGACGAGTAATTTGTGAGAGCACAACCATATATACCATACAAATTGATTGGGTTCTAAATATAAAGAAGCAATTCATACCTTTTGTGTATGTGGCACATTATGTAGATCAAATAATTGCTCCATTTGAAGTATCCATGTGATAGGGTACTTGCCATCAAACTTCCTCATATCGATCTTAGGAAAGTGGTTGGTCTTCAACCCACAGTTAGAGTTTCTCCATTCTTGATTCACCTTCCTTGTGGCCTCATCATGAATTTCATGGGATACATTTTCACTTTCAGGTGTCCTCTCTATTACAAAATTTTTCAATCCTTCCATGAAACCATCCATCTTTGCCTTCAACTTAGCTTTCATCTCTTGTAGTTCATCTTTTGTTACTATCTTCTTTTGTAAATCATTTATGTCCCTATGCATTTCTTCACCTTCATTAAGAGTCCAAGTAGGATTGTCTGGAGGCTTATTTGGTGGAGAATTTCCCTTTTTGGGTGGCATGTTGGCCAAGTATCACTTTTGAACCTTGATTTTGAGGTGGTTCTGCTAGACAATCTTTCTTCTATTGTATCTCCATAGTTTCATCCCTTCTGGGTACGGAAATTTATTTTTTGTATTTCTTTGATATTTCTTTTCTGCAATGCCACAGGTCTGATCAAAATTGGATGTGCCAAGTGGAATTTACGGTAACTTCCCCACTACTTGCTGATTTTTTTCCTTTTCAGGAGATCTCACTTGTATAGCGTACCCCGCACAAAATAATTGATATACAATTCTGAAACTCATACCAAAAATACTAGAGACTTTCCACTATCTAATGAAACTAGTCTCACTCAATTTGGATACTCTAGGAAGAAGTTATGATTGTTTTACCTGGAACACCTTCTTGAGACTAGTCAATAGGACTAGTCAGATACCCTATCTTCCACAGGGTGTATATACAAATGTAAGATGACACAGAATCTGAACATTTTACCATAGATAAATTACTAATTTCTGTGAATATCCTCTGGATTTCAGGGTATGAAATTTTACAAAAATTTTTTTATAGCGAAAATTATGCAATGGCTCAGTTCAGGATGATTCCATAACCCTATATTGAATAGGCTGTATATCTGAAAGTATAAGGCCTCAGGAGCTGAAATTTTAACCCAACGTACCTTTATCCATCTCCTAAATACTTTCAAAGACATTCCTTATGAAACATTGTAGAAAAAAAGTTACAGTGAAAATTCCAAGGTGTCTCAGATATAGTAGCGAAACCCCAAGACCTTGAGCTGTGATACCATATGTTAAGAACCAAATATCAATATAGCATAGAAAAACCTTAGAATAAGTACTCAATGCCTTGAAAAAGTGATAAATTCAGATAATAATCCTCTTCAAGGGGGAAACCTCCTTATGCCCACATAAATGTACAATTACAAGATGATTCAAAATGAAAATGTCTCCTTGGTATATATAGGAGACTAGGAGGTATAATTAAACCAATGGCCTAAAGACGACATAAATAAAATAACATTACTAATATAATTTGCCCCAATTAAGGGGTAATGAGCCACTATTTAGGGCTTAATATTTTTCCTATGCACAATGTCTTCAACATTGGTTTTTCTGTGGTGCACTGTTAATGCTAACAATTCTATTATATCAAAACATCTAATGTTCTCCTATATTTTTGTCTTTTTGTTACATTTCTTCTTTTTATGATTTTTTTTCTTTCTCTTCTAACATCTACTATATACAATATGTACAATCATACCTTCTCACTCTATTTTTACCTCAAGTTGTTAGGTCGACTGAATTGATACAACTTCAGTCGACTGCCATTCACTAGTCCTCTGAGATTATTCCTTGCAAGATCTTTCAGTTACAAAAAACCTCCATTTGTGATGGCCTCTACCTAATAAGGCCCTAACCAATGCATCTTGAACTTCCCAGGGTGTTGTAAATACCTGTTGTCATAGAGGAGAACTAGATCTCTTTCCTTAAAGATTTTCTTCTTTATGTTCCTATCATGCCAAGCTTTATCATTTTCTTTCTGTACTTCCTGGTGGAATCCTATTAAAATTATTTCTTCTTCCAGCTCCATCAACTGATCCAATATTTACCGCGCAACACCTTCTTCTGCCATGTCGATGATTGCTACAATGCATAGACTAGGTATTAAATTATCCAATGGAACCACTGCTTCCTGCCCATACACATGTCTAAATGGTGTATGTCCTGTAAGATTCTTGCATGTAGTCCTGTAAGCCCATAATACTGTTGATACCTTCAAATCCCAATCATCCCTATTCACATTGCAAATCTTTGTCAGTGCATTCTCTAGAATCTTGTTGAAAGCTTCTACTGTACCATTTTCCTGGGAACGATAAGGTGTGCTCTTCTGATGATGTATCTCAAATTCTTGTCATAGCTCTAATTGTAATATTAATAAAATGAGTTCCCTGATCACTCAAAAAAATTATAAGACATCCAAATCAAGTCACCACATTCTCAAAGAGATACTGTGCTGCAGTTTCTACACTACATTCCTTCACTACGACTACTTCTGCCCATCTGGTTAAGTATTCTGTTGCAGTGATGATCTATCTGGATCTCGATCTCCTTGCTGGTAGATTAATAGGTCCAATGAAATCCACATCCCATTTATCAAATACCTGTAAAGTTACTTGGGGAATAAGTGGAATTTCATCCCTTCTGGATGGTTTCCCCACCCTTTGACATATATCATAGGTCTAACAGTATTCCTTTGCGTTCTTATGCAATGTAGGCCACCATAATAATGCACAAAACACTTTCTGTGCTATAGGTTTTACTGCATATTTCCATCCAACTATTCCTTCATGTGATTCTGCTAGCACCATGGAGCGTTCATGCTCCATCACACATCTTCTCAGAATTCCATCTGCACCTAACTTGTATAAATGAACCACAATAAGATGATAGTGTACAACGTGCACTACCATTTTTTTTTTGCACGACAATAAATTCCTTGCGAGCCATTCCTGTGCTAAAAAATCCAACAATGTCAGCAAAATAATCATCAACAATCTGAACATAAAATAAGTTAGCATCAAGAAAATTCTCCTCCAAGTTCCTTGAATCCTCTCCATTAGTAATTCTTGATAGGTGATTTGGTCCTGCATTCAACTTCCCTGGTTTTACTATGATTTAAAATCATATTCCCGAAACAATAAAAACCATCTACAGATCCTTCCCCCCAACACTGGCTTGTTAACTAGGCACTTGGATGCGAAATGATATGTAAACATCTTAAAATGTTGACCCAATAAATAATGTCTAAACTTCTGTAAGGCATATACCATTGCCAATAGTTCAAGTGTTTCTTTTCTATAATGTCTGTCTACTGTCACTGTATCTACCCCATACTCTTCAAATATCTTCCTTTTCATCCTTTGTAATGCCAGATGCATCCATGGATTCTCACTTTCAAATGAAAAGGTGTTAATAAAGTTTTGCTGCACTGCGCCCCAACTCACAGTTTCTCTGCGTAGTTCCTGTTCCTTGTACTAGTTACTAGGTATTCCCTCTAAGGTATGAATAAAGTAATGTGTCCATTCCCTTGATGGTACCAATCTCTAGTTAGTGACACAATCATTTATATGATTTCTTGGGTTTCCTCTTCCATCATACTCCTGTACGGGTTTATCCTGCTGACTCTGGCCAAATTTTATGCGCATTAGTCGCTTACACTGATACTCCTAAATTACCTTCTTATGCACACCCCACCATCGTGCAAGTGTGTCCCTTAGTGCTATATCCAACATTAGTAATCTCTAACTATCCAAAACCTCCGATTCAAACTCTGTCAGAAAGTTTTCTAAATTGTCCTCTTCAAAAAATGTGGGAAAATATCTTACTTCTGTTCCAACCCATCTTACTACACATGTAACTTTGGCACACCTCCTAGTAGAGACTTCATGCAATATTTGCTGCTAGTTTTCTAGTCTAGTATTTGAATCTGACATATCAAAATTGATACTCCTCCAACTGAGTACTTCATCTACAGTCAGATTCACATAGTCTTCCTCTCGCACAGTAGTCCTATAAAACTGGTTTACATCATCCCCTAGAACACTGTCAGGCACAAGTTCTACATATCTTTCAAAATTTGAGGGATCTAAAGGTGCTACTACCCTAAATTTCCCAGCTTCAAATATCATCTTTCTAGTATTTTAATTAATTACAGCCTGATTGTCAAATGCCCAATCAATTCCAAAAAGTGCCGGAAATAGTATAGACTCATCCACCATATCCATTACTTCAAAGTCTGTTGCAGTGCGCACATCATCTAGATCCATTGTTGTATTCTTCAGTCTGCCTATGGGAATCATTCTCTACTTGTTTTCTAGCTTCAATTGGATATTGTAATACCCTAGTGTAGGTTCTCCCATTACTTCCCAAGTTTTCTTTGGAAAAATGTTGACATCTGATCCTAAGTCTAGGATAACATTTCCCATTTTAAAGTCTCCTATGGTTGCATTCAATCTAAATTCTCTGCTAGTTCTTTTCTTTCTATGGAATTGATTAATCTTCTTAGGTTTTGTTCCTACCCCTTATTCTATGCTATATTTGTCAAGAATATTCTTAAACCAATCCATGGCATTATTATCATTAAGTAATTTAAAGCAAGATTCCAGAAAATTCTTTAAGTTACTTACTTTCTCTATTTTCTCTCCTTTGTAAGTATGATCCAAAGACTGAGGCATATAAAAAATAGGATTATCATACCTTTGTGAAATATTTGATGTGGAGGATTCATTCTCCTTCAAGAACTCCTTCTTTTCTTCCTTGAAAGTTTCCTTCTCCTTCTTTGCATCAAACTGCTGCTGTGGCTAAGTGTTCTTCTGAATCCAACACCGAGATTCCTTCTTCTGATCCTGCGCATCTACTCCTGTCTTCACTCCTCCTCGAGTCACTATATTGATGTTCCTCCCATGATCCCTTATTTCTGTAGCAATCCACTAAACACTCTTATTTTTTATATTCCTCTTCTCCTAGATCTTCATCATTAACTTTAGACACTCTTTTGTCATGTGATCTGCTACACGAAAATACATACATGTTGCTGCTGGTTGAGGACAATGTCTGGCACAATGTCCTTGCTATTGAAAATTATGGCAGATAATAGGCGCTCTGCCTCTTCCCATTCCTCCTCTTCCTATGCCTCTAAATCCTCTTCTGTTCCCTATGGATCCATGTTCTGTTGATGATATTGTGGTGTCTGATTATACTACGGGGTTTTTTGAAACTGTGGCACTGCTTGAAATTTTTGTGCATTGCCAAACTGTGGCACAATTTGTCCTGCCATCAACTCAACCCACATCCTGTATGCATATAAGGTTCTTTCCTTCATTAACTCCAAATTTCTACAATTTTTTTCTTCATGCCCTACTGACTTACAAAAGTTACATAAAGCACTCTTTGGTTCTGTTTTGTACTTCAACATCATAGGGTAGTGATAAGGATCATGCCCATGTGTATTTCATATTTCACACCAAGGCCCTCCTATAGGCAATGGATTTGGTAGCCCCGCTCCTAGGTATTGGGTAAATGTCAAACACTCATTCTTGTGATGTCCCTCTAATCTACACAGGGTACACCGCACTGCTTCTCTTTTATCCCTACTTTTATTTTGGTTTAATTGTATTGTCAAGTTCTTAAGGTCTTCCTTCAACTCCTCTATATATGGATTTCACTGCTTATACTGATTCTCCTCTAACTTTATCACTGCTTGCAGTGCCTCTACCTAGGTTTGAAATTTCTCCTGTCCCAGTGGATATTTGAAGTGTGGTAACATAGAGTTTATAGACAACTTTCTATGCTACATGTCATAAATGGGATACTTCAGTTTACCTTTTAACGTCTTGAACTTTTGATCAACGTCCCATACAAACTCTCCTAGTTTCTATCTAAACTCAACCATCTCATTCATAAACCGATCCTCTGATTTCAACATCTAAAACCCAATGATCAATGCCTGCTTGATATCTACTACTTTTCCCGACACAACCTATGGATTATTTACTGCTAGGTTCATGTACCAATCCAACGCATGGTTTCTAAATGTTATTGCTAAATACATTACTTTTTTTATCTCATCAATGATTCTTTTTTCTTCCCCTATTCTCTCACACATGAATAGGTGATTCTCTGGGTCTTATGATCCATTCCCATGAAACTTTGGTAATCTTATCATTGGATCTACACCTTCCATTATTGAATGTGATGTACCTGCTCTGCATGGTACTACTATCTATGTACTGTTGTCTGGACTTGATCTCTCGCTGGTATTTCTACTGGTACATCCACTTGTACCACTACCTGTGTTGATGCTGGTACTTCCACTTGTACCACTACCTGTGTTGCTGCTGATACTTCCACTTGTACCCTCACTTCTATTCTGGTCTTCTAGATTCTTTTGATCGTCAGTCACTTGTTCTCTAAATAGGGATGATTTTAGGGGATAAATTTCTCTCATGGTCTAATTTTCCTTTCTCAAAAACAGTTTCGTTATTCTCAAAATGATTCGCCCAAATTCTATAGAATAAAATTATTTTACCTTGAAAATCGCCAAAATTTTATACAAACTATATAGAATCCTTGAAATTTGAATATTTTTACAAAAATATCGCCAAACATTTATAGTTGGCATATGAATGATTTCTAAGATTCACCAAAGTTTCTACATTTTAAAATAATTTTCCATCCTTAAAATCATCCCTGCTAAACAATTCTTTATTTGCTGATGTGTTAGTCGTACATGGGGTTGTAGGTTTGATACTAAGTCGGATCTGGACATGGGTATCTGCTTCCTCATTAGATCCCACTCCTTTAGTCTTTATTTCATATGTGGTGTGCAATATTTCCTCAATGTGCTCCATAACACAGATATCCTCTACCTCTTCTTCATCACTTTCCATGCCTTCCCTCTTGGCTCCTGCTCTTTTCTTCCTATTAAGCTTATATTGGTAGGGTCTTCCACTGTGCGTCGTTCCTACCTTATGCATAATTTTTTGGATCTCCTCTTGATCCATCAAAATGGGATCTTTCTCTTTACTGTGCTCTTCTCTATCCATTTCCTCCTCCATCTTAGACCTTCCTTAGTGTTTCCCCTAACTCCCCCATGCACACAGGGTAGTTTAGCTGTCTTATTCCATAGTTAAGACCCCTTTATCATGCAATAATATCTTGGTCAAAGTGTATAACAACCTGATGTACCTTCCTCTTGGGCCCTTAAGAAATTTTTTCTTTTCTACATTGTAAGACTTTGATGTATCTACTGCGAACTTAGTGATACACCCCACTACAATGCTATCTAGCCAGAAATCTACTTTGCACGTGGATTTTTTATTCACCCTTTTCAACCACACGATACTTTCTTCTTTCCACTCCATTGATCTAAATCTATTTTTTGGATGGGTATATTTCAACCGTGTTATCCACTCCTGCAATAGCATGGAAAAATCACTAAAGAAACTCTCGTTTATTTTGCTGAATACATATATCTCCAAATATTGTCTTGGCTTAAACCTAAAGATTCTACTATCTTTGTGAGAAAACTCTAGCTCCTAAACTGCAACCATATTTTAATCTCCACTTTCATGGGATTCCAACCTACAAACATTCCCTTTCTTAAATCCTCATGCTATACAGTGTGATACATCCCTCCCGATCTAATCTTCCGAGTTCCAATCGACAACAAAACCATTGTTGGCTTGCTATGGGATGAACCAGGTTCTAACTACAATATTACCAACAAACCCTTATACCATAGGATCTTCTAGATACCAGAAGGAAACAAAAAGCACATAGTGCACTGTGCAGTCTCACTCGAGATGGCTTCTATGGGTGGTCACAGGACTGAGATGTATGCAACCTTGGGATGGGATGTGTATCTCTCAGAGGCATTTAACCTACTTACAGTTAACCCTCAAACCCTCATTAGATCTTATTTCAGACCACTATCACAACTACTCTACTAGGAATTCATTAACCATTATAGCCACATGTGTTCAATAACAAGAATTTATCTACTGTAACAAAAGATTATGATCTAAACACTAACTATAACTTTAAGTATATAGGGGCTTCCGCAGTGCAAGATATTAGATATTATTTTCGGTATTAATGACTTACACTACGCAGTTAATCCCGAAAATAATATCTACTAACTATAACATTCATTTATTTAGTGCTATTCTGCAAATTCCATTAGTTTATTCTTACTGCGCAATGTCATTCCTTTATCATATAACATATTCATCATAAAAAATCATTAAATAAAATGCAATCATAAAAAATACATACAGTCACATAAAATATAGATATACCATAGTTCACCCCCCCTGGGGCTATGCCCACAAAGATTTTCTGCTTGGGCTCTTTATTCATATTCTTTGCAAATCCAGTGTTGCGCATTGTGTATACATTCCTTCATTACACCTGATCTCCATAGATTGCACAAGTCTCTCATAAAGACCTCTTACTCAACTAATTAATCTACTACAATCTCAACAATACATATGTCAACCAAAAGGACAACAACATGGACAACCCTCTCATCATCCTAATACATTCTACTTATACAAAACTGGGAAAAACCCCTTACAAAAACCTCAACCCTAAGCAGATTAGGTTTGTCCACTTTCTCCTTGACTTAATATTGGCTAGTCCTCGATCCATTCATTGCTCCAAGTCGGTGCTTGTCCATTTTCCAACTGGTACGCAACAATTTGTCCACTTTCTAACTGGTTTTCTTAGCGCGGGTTTTCCCTTATTTCTGACACTTCTTTTCCTCTATTTTTGGCACTACTTTTCCTCTATTTCTAGCATGCTCCCCTATTTTCTAACGCTACTTTAATTCCTTCAAAACTTCTTCAATTTTTCCCAAAATTGGCCTACACCAACACTGATCAAGAAAACCAAACCAACCTAACTAAAGAAGCAAAATCATATGAAATACATAATCAAGATTTATTTATGTACAAGTGATCAACAACCTCAATGGCTAACTAACATAGTGTTTCATGAATTGGTCATTTACACGGAGAGAGTTGACTTCTCCTTGAAGGTTTTGTAATCGAAAAGTGCATTGGCCAATTTTTTTCTTTAATGAGGTAGGGGCCAAGCCAAAGCTATTGAAATTTTGAATGTTTCCCTTTATCTTCATGTGGCTTGTCTCATTTTAGGACCGAGTCCCCAACTTGGAACTCTTTCTCACCTGCAGATTTTTTATCAAACCAACGTTTTAATATTTGCTGGTGAGCTTCAAACTTACTTTTGGTTTTGTCACGTATTTCCTCAAGGTTCAAAAAGTTATCTATATGACTTTGGATGACATGGAATTCTCTACCTCAGGACTATTGTGTAAGATGGAGGGAAGGTAGGTAGATGTTTGAGGGTATAATGACTTCTTTCCCATACACAAGAAAGTACATTGAAGTTCCGATGGAAGATTTTGGGGTGACAAGATCTACCTAGAGAGCATTTTGTAATACATTGTGCTAATTTCTCTAGTGATCCTCTACAATTTGTTTAAGGATAGAGATGATGTTATTGTTTGTATATTCTGCTAAGCCATTTCCTTGGGGATAGTAATTGGCTGAGTATTTTAAAATAACCCCCTTTTCCAATGCATTATCAGATAATTTCAAGGATGATAAGTAAGTATCATTATCGAATACTAAAGAGTTAGGAATTCCAAACCTTGTGATAATGTGTTGCTCAATTTTTTTTATTACTACTTCCTCATTCACTTTCACCAAAGGTATTGCTTCAATCAAACATGTGAAATAATAAATCGTGGTCAGAATATACCTGTGTTGTTTGGACGAATGGGAATTTATGTCACCAATGATATCTAGGCCTCACTGCTCAAAGGGTTCTTGCGTTGCTACAGGTTGGAGAGGCAGAGAAACTTTATGTTCCCTTCCGACAACCTTTTGACATGCTAAACAACTCCTTGAGTATGCATGAGCATCCTTGTAGAGTGTGGGCTAGTAGTATCATGCTATCAACACTTTTTGGGTTGTTGTGTATCATGAGAAATGACCACCAACCGGTCCATTGTGCATATCCTTTAGGACATTATCAACATCTTGTATTTTGAGGCATTTGAGTAATACTTCGTCGTAATTATTTCTGAACAAGATGCTTCAATCCAACATGTGAAATAATTAGTCACGATCAGAATATACTTGTGTTGTTTGGACGAATGGAGATTTATCTCACCAATGATATATAGGCCCCACTGCTCGAAGGGTTCTTGTGCTCCTACAGGTTGGAGAGGCAAATAAGATTCACATTCCCTTTTTGCAGCCTTTTGACACACTTCACAGCTCCTTGAGTATGCATGAACATCCTTGAAGAGTGTGGGCCAGTAGTATCCCGCTCTCAACACTTTGTGGGTAGTTGCGTCTCCTGAGAAATTGTTGAAATAATGTAACTGCAAAGAGCATTCTTATTATTATTTTGTTATTAGATTAAATCCCCATTGCGGATTAATCATGTCATTATTATTATTATTGTTATTGGATTAATCCCCATTGAGGATTAACCATGTCGGTAATTGTATAAGGACCAAATCCCCTTATACGGATTGGTCATCGGACAATTACAAAGTGCAGAATAAGAAGTCGGCCCCAACAGTTATAATGGAAGACCCATAATTAATTAAAGGTGGGTTTACCCACCCAGAGTGAGAGTTCGGCCTTGCCAGTTGTGACCTTTCACACGTGCCAGTCTGATATAAATAAGAGGCTAGCGCCTCACTTCAAACACACAACTCACTTGCTCATTATCTTATGAGGCAAGCTGCAATTACCAGTTGGAGAGAGGAGAAGAAGAGTGGCTCATATCTTGGGGAGGACTATCTGTATTGGTTTGAGTTATCTCTTGAACATTGTATAAGCTATTTATGATAAGGAAGTTTTTGCTGGGTTTTCTTCCCCTAGAGGGTTTCCCAGGATAAATGATGTGTCTCTTGTGAATGTGTATTTCTCAGTGATCTTGTTCTTATTATGCTCTTATCTAATGAAATGAAAAGAACTATAATAATGGCATAAACATTAACATGGTTTCAGGGCCAACCTGAAGAAAGCATTATTTGCAAGAGTAAAAATGTCACTGTTACCGTACCCAAAAATTAGGGTTTTTCAAAAGTGAATATTTTCATCTCCCTAACCTCCTAGAAAGATGCACCCTCCCCCAAGGATCAATTTGGCACCTAGAGCGCACCTTTTCAATGGCTAGATCTCCCGAAAAGTGAAACCCTAGTTTCACCAGAGTACCAGAAGTACCAGAAAACCAGCACCAGAAGTACCAGAGTACCAAAAGTACCGGAAACACCAGTCCAGAAATTTGCAGATCAGATTTGACGGGGTAAAATTTGGATTTTCTCAGNACTATAATAATGGCATAAACATTAACATGGTTTCAGGGCCAACCTGAAGAAAGCATTATTTGCAAGAGTAAAAATGTCACTGTTACCGTACCCAAAAATTAGGGTTTTTCAAAAGTGAATATTTTCATCTCCCTAACCTCCTAGAAAGATGCGCCCTCCCCCAAGGATCAATTTGGCACCTAGAGCGCACCTTTTCAATGGCTAGATCTCCCAAAAAGTGAAACCCTAGTTTCACCAGAGTACCAGAAGTACCAGAAAACCAGCACCAGAAGTACCAGAGTACCAAAAGTACCGGAAACACCAGTCCAGAAATCTGCAGATCAGATTTGACGGGGTAAAATTTGGATTTTCTCAGATTTGAGGACACCAGGCTACTCGCCTCAGCCAAGCGCACCTCCTAGTAAGGTCAAAACTTGATTTCGAGCACTTTCAATTTTTGTTTATTTTTGTTGTCGAAAGTACAAGATGTCTGCAAGCACGAAGCTTGTTGAGAAATTAGAAGGCATAGACAAATTCCGTTCCTGGAAGTATAGGATCGATCTGATCCTTGTAGAGAATGACCTATCAAGATTTATCAAAGAAGAAGTGAAGGAACCTGAAGATGCCACAGAGAAAGCGAAGCATCAGAAGGACTCAATCAGGGCTTAGAGAATCATTGCAGATTCAATCAAAGACTACCTGATCTCGTATGTATCGTCAAAAGAAACCTCGAAGGAGATGCTTGATTCTCTAAGAAAACTATATGAAGGAAAGAACATCAATCGAAAGATGAATCTTAGAACTCAGTTGAAAAATACCAAGATGCAGAAAGGAGAAATGATTCAAGAATATTTCTCGTGAATCTCCGAGATAAAAGAATATTTGAAAGTGATTGGAGACACCATCGACGAAGATGAATTTGCAATAACTGCCCTAAATGGTCTCACAAGACCTTGGGATGCCTTCATCCAGTTAGTATGTGACAGAAAGGAAAAACTACAGTTTGAAAACCTATGGGAAGAATGCACCCAAGAAGAGACAAGGGTAGCCAACCATGAAGCACTACAAGCAAGGGACGATGATCAAGCCCTAGCTACTCATACAAAAGGAGGAAGGAAGAAACCCTACTTCAAAAGGGAATCTCATAGAGANGAGAACTGCAACCATCAAACAAGTTCAACAACCAAGAATCTCATTCAAGAAATTTTCAGAAGAAAGGACAATGCAAGGGACGAGATCTCTCATCTATACAATGCTATCATTGTGATAAGATGGGACACAAGGCGAACAATTTTCCATTCAGAAGAGAAGAGTACAAGAGGAAGCACAAAAGGAAACATGCTCACATTACCGAAGAGGAAGAACCACCTATGAAGATGATTAAGGACCATGTCTTGATCTCAGCTCTCTCAGGATCTGTATCACCTGGAGAGGACACATGGCTCATTGATAGCGGTGCATCAAAGCATATGACGGGTAAGAAAAATACTCTCTCTTGTATTTCATAAAAGAAGTTTTCTCAGAAAGTAACTCTTGGAGATGATTATCAATATCCCATCAAGGGAATAGGAGAATCAAACTACAAGCTAGATTCAGAAAACTCAATAACTATGAAGGACGTACTCTATGTACCGGGCCTAAAGAAGAACGTACTCTCCATATCAGATTTAGACAAGAAAGGATATAGAGTTGCCTTCATAGATGGATAAGTTCTTATGTGGGCTAAGGGAGAAACCTTAAATGAAGAAATCGTCATTGGAAGTGAAGAAAATTGTTTATATAAGCTGAAGGGTCACCCATAAACTGCTATGACCCATGCCATCGAAAACTCATGCAAACTTTGGCATAGAAGATTGGCCCACATCAACTACAAGGTGCTACCTTACATATGCAAAGCTGTCACAGGTTTACCAGAACTCAATGTTGATCAGGAAGGCATATGCAATGGATGTGCGCAAGGGAAGAACATCAAGAACCCCTTTCCAAAGAGGGACAATAAAGCAGAAGGAGCATTGGAACTCATCCATTCAGACACGTGTGGCCCAATGCCATCATCCTCCATTAGCGGGTATGTATACTATGTATCATTTATTGATGATTATTCTCGTAAGACCTGGATATATTTCTTAAAATCTAAAGATGAAGTATTCAGTAAATTCAAGGAATTCAAAGCCTTGATAGAGAATCTTTCCGAAAGAAATATTAAGATA